>JAWZYT010003777.1:0-90000 GCA_034508575.1 Petrolisthes manimaculis | reverse complement strand
ACCACCCCCATCACCACCACTACCACCACTACCATCACTACTACCATTACCACCATCACTACCATTACCATTACCACTACCACCCCCATCACTACCACCACCCCCCATCACCACCACTACCACCACTACCACCCCCATCATCACTACCACTACCACTACCACTACCACCCCCATCATCACTACCACTACCACTACCACTAACCTAACCTAACCTTGATTACCGGTACATCTGCTAAAGGGGAGATTATCTTGTTGGTAAATTAGAAGTCTCTCTCTCTCTCTCTCTCTCTCTCTCTCTCTCTCTCTCTCTCTCTCTCTCTCTCTCTCTCTAGGCCTTTGATTCCTCCAAACTACAGTATGTCACAAAACAAAAAGCCACCTTTATTTTTGTTTAAGAATGCAGAGTGTTTGTTTGTGGTAAATCTGGAGCAAACCGATTCCTTCAGACTGTGCCACGCAACAGATCCCTCATCAGAGTAACATTAATTAAGGATTTTTTAGCTTCGTGGTAAACTCTGAAAGAAACACAGACCTTCCAATTCACCAACAAGTAAATCTCCCCTTAGGAATTAACCCTATGATCGTGTATATGATAATTGGAGGCTTTTGATTCCACCTAACAACAAGCTCCTTCCATATAGGCAGGTGTGTGTGTGTTTCGTGACAATATTTGAAGGACACATTTACCTCCAATTTTCTGACTACATCACACATTGACGCCCTGACAACAAAAGGTATCATTCCTGTCTGTTTTCCTGTTACTGAATGTATTTATAACACACTATATTATGGCGTAGCCTACCGGCCAGTCTTGGTCTACAGTAGTCTTGTCTAGGTCACTTCAAAGTCAACGTGAATTGATAGCAAACTAATGAACTAATGACGGTGTGTGTGTGTTCCAAGCGTACGAGTGTGTGTGTGTGTTCCAGGCGTACGAGTGTGTGTGTGTTCCAGGTATACGAGAGAGAGTGTGTGTGTGTGTGTGTACCAAAAGTGTATTTCCATTTAAATAATACCAGCACAAGCATCTATTTTATTCACTGTTACATTCCATTTTTAGGGGGGGGGGGAGAGGGGAGGAGCTGACCTTTTGACCTAGCACGTACCAGGTCAGCGGTACAGGGTCACCCAGGGTCAGGTCAATGAGGTGTGGCTGGCTGGCAGGTTGGCTAGTTCACGCCCACATATCTATTTGTTTTCTCCAATAGTTCCCCCACGCCCACTCTTCCTCTGAGGGTCCCGTGATGTAAGAAGAAAATTGGAGGTTAACGAGTCCTTCAAACATTGCCACGAAACACCACCTACATTGAAGGAGCATGTTTCGTGGCTTGGTCAGGAGGATTTGCAACCCACGTAGCCTACCAGGTATCATACAATACAATCAATAGGGTCCTTAACATCAGGAGAAACTGACTCTTTCCTCCAACCAAACAATTCCAAGCAACAACAATATTTTCGTTCAGTAAGTCCTGTTTCCTGGCACATTTTCGTTCATATAGGCCTTGTCCTGTTTCCTGACATATTTTCGTTCATATAGGCTACCGTAGTATTTTTTCCTGACATATTTTCGTTCACAAAGTCCTGTTTCCTGGCATATTTTCGTTCACATAGTCCTGTTTCCT
Source organism: Petrolisthes manimaculis (assembly GCA_034508575.1). NCBI lineage: Eukaryota > Metazoa > Arthropoda > Malacostraca > Decapoda > Porcellanidae > Petrolisthes > Petrolisthes manimaculis. The sequence continues at coordinate 88,378 of JAWZYT010003777.1, read as the reverse complement.
GGCATACAATATACTTACGAGGAAATAAGGCGCTATATAAAAAATATACGGTAATAAGAATAATGTATACTATCCCCAACCCCCATGTTAATTGTTGCCTTACCTTCTGCCAGTTGCTGCATCTGTAAACACTTCCACTACAGTACACCAACACGTTCCTTTCTCACCACCACACCCACTCCTTCCTTCACACGTTCGCTTACCTTCTGAAACATACAGAAAATGCGGTACGGGTCAGGTATTGCACGTGTATTATTTATTTAATTCAGTACGTCTATCAGTCAGCCGTACAGTAGCCTACATAGGGTTTCAAAATGTTAATGTCTCATATGTATACAGTAAAGAAAAGAACCCCCCAGACCCCCCGGGGCTACCCCACCACAGGCAGAGACCCCCCCCCCCCACTCCCACTGTATCATGTTATGTATATATATTTGTCCATCTGGTCCTATTTCCTGGCATGTTTTGGAGGAATCAAGAGGCTCCAATGTACCAAAAGTATACTGTCTCCATTATGCAACACAGGATTAACCTACAGGACACCTTTATTTTGATTACCCTTGTCCCGTTTTATAGCAATATAATTATATGTATACTTTGGGGGAATCAAGACTCCAATGACGAAAGTGTAGCCAATTACAGCCATATTAGGATACGTTAACTCTTTTCCCTATCAATCACTCTTATCTCACTCAATAATGATAACCAATTTCACCACTTTATACCATCACTCACTCACAATGGTTTCGTATGCGTTAAAAAACTATAATACATAATTGAGTAAAAGAAAATGAAAGTGTCGATCCCTGTATATGTATTTTTAGTTATTTATTTATTTTTCTATCTATTCATTATTTTTGTAAAGATTAGATAAATCAAGCAGAAGCCTTCCATAACTCCTCCCCATTAACACTTCATTATCAATACTTAAACGGCAAGATACGGCAATTAATTATTATTGAAACCGTTCCTTGTGTCTGAGGTAACTAAAAAAAAATATGAGGACATTTTTCCATAATTGCATAAGGCTATAAATCGTGAAACTATCTGCCGGATCGAATTATTTTGTAGGACTTAGGCCTAACTAAAAACTATTGTGATTGCCGTCGTGTGTGTGTGTAACTAAGTTATTGTGATTGCCATCGTGTGTGTGTGTGTAACTAAATTATTGTGATTGCCGTCGTGTGTGTACGTACAGAGGGAGAGAGCTGGTTGGTTGGCACTGGCACGAGGCCAAAAGAGATGGGGTTACATTGTGTTACCTCCTGTCATAACCTCTAGCTCTCTTTTACACACATACACACACGCACCCGCACAGAGAGAAAGCAAAATTACTTAATACCCACATGATCAAGAACACTGGTAATTAATATTTCTTAATAAAAAAGCTTTATCACAAAATATGCTCTGCCTACCGCTATCCTATAGTATACCCTATGATAATATCCATTAATTCCCGTTATCAAAATTTCAACATATGCATAAACTTTCTCGAATCATAATATAATAAATGGTACAAGTTAGTTACATCAAAATATTCCTACTGTGTGTGTGTGGCCTAATGGCCTTCATGGGGTCTCCAGTCGACCCTTATTGTGTGTGTGTGTAAATACATTTCCTAATTACATTATGTATATGTAAGAAGTCTGTCCTCGCCCTCCTACATCAACAACACAAACCTCTAACTTGTTCTTGTTGTTAGGTAGGTTGAAACACTCACCTAGACAAGCACTGAGAGCCTCGTCCACTACTAGGGAATCCATAATAGAAGACATGATAGTAGTAGTAGTAGTAGTAGTATTTTTCCACGCGCTAGGTCACTGTACGAGTTTACAAATAACTCCATGGGTGAGTATCCAACATGGCAGGCAGTACAGTATAATATAAGTAGATGTTGAGGCTGCTACTGCACAACACAGACACACACACACACACAGACACACGCGTGCACGTATACACTGCTGGTTCCCACAACACTGATTCACCTCTCCTCTTCTCTTCTCTCTCTGGTGGCGGCCTTTGCCTCTGGCCCAACCACTGATTACGTAGGCAAGAAAGATGCCCGTTGCTGCCACCGCCCACCACCTTATAGTCACACACACTCACACACACGTCTCTCTCAAATTTATATACCATTTACCATTATTGTGTCGTTCTAAATTCAACACTAACTATGGGTACTCTTGGGAAATGGAAGCCCAAGGAGAGAAAGAGAGACTGTGAGAGTATCAGGGAGGAGGGAGGGTATACAGGAGAGTGAGAGGGATGGTATAAGGGAGAGTGAGAGTGGGAGGGTATAAGGGGGTGAGACGGAGGAAGAGTATAAGGGAGAGAGAGAGAGAGATGGAGAGTATAAGAGGGATAGAGGGAGGGTATAAGGGAGACCACAGCAGGGTTGGGTATGAAGTCCGTGTCTGTCAACAGATGGCGGGACGCTCAATTAACAAACACCTTCCCAGAGATAATAATTATTATAGTACACCCATGAAATATTATTATTGGGCGACTAATAATAACGCTGGCCATAATGCATTACACACACACTCTCTTCTTCCTTTTTATTGACAACATGCGTAACTCTTAACAAATAACCCTAGAGTAGACTTTATTATACTCTTTATAGGCTACACACACGCATAATTATCTTTAAGAACATTAGCTGTTTACTCATCTGTCGGTATTTGAAAATCATCTTTCATGGGGAAATATGAACATGAACTAATAATAATAGTTTCTTTTTCAAAAATTCATCTGAGAGAAGATAAATAATTCTTTAATTAAAGTATGAATGGTAATAAGAGTGAAATACAGTATTGTCATTCAATAGATTTGGCAATTCACATAGCCTACTCCATCAATAACAGGAAAAAATAGTACTGTAACATGATTATCAGGAAGTGAGTGTAAAGTAGAAAAACAAAGCTGTGTTAAGCTATAAAGACCATGTAGTCACATATGAGGAGGAGACAAAGTAGAGACAGTATGCACAATTGTATGTCAAAGAAAGTCATTATCAAATATTTGGTCATCAAATGGGAAGATTTTTACCCTAGCTAGACCAGAGGTCATGTAGCTTATAAACTGGTTACAGGAAGGCACTACCCCTACCCACTAGTTGGTTTGCAACTTTGTATTTCAGTATGCAAAGAACTGGCAGATCTCCATTCAACATCCCCTGTTGCTCATCAGGGTGATAACATTGGTTTGGAACTTAAATCTTATCTGCATGAGTATCACAGATAGCAAGTCTAAAATAATGAGAGTCGGTGTGTGTGTGTGTGTGTGATGGACTAAATGTATATGACAAAAATTGCTCAACATTCAATTATCTTGAAAACTATGTGCCCTGGTAACAATATCATGAAAGATACAGGAATATAATATCATACATCAGCAATTAGAACAAATAATCTTTTATTCCCTTAAATACTTAAATGGTAAATAAAACTAAACACTAAATACCTAAATATGATGCACACTCCTTTAGATTTTAAATAGCATGTACAGTATGTGTAGATCTCAATACATTCAATTACACAATGAAAATAACAAAACTTTACTCAGGCATAATTTACAGAATATCGATACAGTATTGGTAATATTTGTCTACCTACAGACACATAATATGGTTGGCCACAGAAATTTTTACACAAACTATTTGGAAAGATTATTCTGGAAGTACTTCACTGAATGGTGTGCCAAGGGACTCGGTTATTACAAAATAGCAAACCTAATAATAATGTTGTACTGCATTGCAGTTACATAGTCTTACAATTTCGATATAGTTGAAATCCTAAAATCCAACAATGTAAGTAAGAATTTTTGTGGCCAGCCAATAGTGCATCTCATCTACTGTATTTACCTTTATCTAGCGTGCCTGTAAGTTTGCTGGGGTGGAGAGGGATACAGAAACAAAGATAACCAGAGAAGATTGGAGTAAGTCACTCTTATGCAAAGAGTAAATACAGGCTCTTCTTTTTTTTATTCCTCTGTTATGCACGAGGTTGACGATACACATGGAGCATAGGAGTCATCTGAAGAAGATGAACGAGGCTGACAATAAACACAGCATTGCCCTGCCCGACTGACTGACCCTCATCAACTCAGGTCTTCATCGTCAAACAGGTCATCGAAGTCGTTGTGGAAGTCCGAGTGTACGGCCTTCTCGTTGGCAGTGAGGTCCATGAGGAGGCCACCTGACCCCCCGGCCTCGTCTAGATCCATGTAAGGTCCGGCACCCTCGGGGAACATCTCGTCAGCCACCATGCTTGGTTTCATGCTTCTGGGATGAAACAAAATATTTTGGTACATTGGAGTGTTTTGATTTCTCCAAAGTATGTATGCCAGGAAACAAGACCAGATGATCAATATTAATGGTGGCCTGTTCCCTGGATTCCTGTACTGTAGTTGAGAGGAATCAGTTGCTCCAGATTTACCACCAACACTGCACTTAGTACCCCTTTTAATGATTGATGTTTTATATACTTTGGAAATGTCATATCAAAGCATGTTGAAATTTGGAAATAAATAATCATGAATTTATACAAACACAAACACATCATGTGAAGGAAAGAATAATTCAACTTTACAAACCTAAATATACCATATATACTGTACTATATTTTATCCCAATCCAGCTCCATCAAACTAACGTAAACTAGCCTCAAGGAACTCCTGAACCAAATACATTATCATAACTACAGTATAAGACAATAAACAACCATATATAATAAACCAATATACCGGTATATTTCTAGTAACGCCAGATATCCTCAAGAAATGACGAGTAAAAGGTATATGTATATATTACCAAAAAAAAAAAAAAGTTCTTATTGAAAGAATTACCATTTTAGATATTTATTGAAAGAATTACCATTTTGTACCAGTGTTGCCAGATCTGGCTAGGTCCCAGTATTTTGACCCAGTCATTTCCTGTACTTTACCACGGTTATTTCCCGGTAGTTTGCCCAGGTTAGGTTTCGGTAGTCTGTTGTGGTCTACGTTAGGTCAGGTAAGGTCAGGCTTAATTCAAAATGCCCTATTTCAATATATTAGAAATGGGGAATTTGTAGAGGAAATGCCATAGAAGAAAATAGGGTAAATTTACAGAAAAACTGGGTTCACTATATTGTATATATTAGTATCATTACCCACTATTTTGGACCATTCTAAGACACTTTTCATCTATGGTGTTTCTCATGGAAATGCCTCGCTTACAAACATAATTTGGAAACTAGTCTTACCTGACCTGACCTAACCTAACCTAGACCACAGCAGACTACCAGGACCTAACCTGGGCAAACTACCGGACCTAACCTGGGCAAATTACCAGGTATAACCAGTGTAAACTATCATAAAGTGACCTGGGCAAACTTCCAGGACCTAACCTATCTATCTATCTATAGCGCTGACACCTTGTTCCCTCCGGGAACTCCCCCGAAGGAAGTGGCCACGGCAGAAAAGTCTCCAGTCTTCCCTGTTCAAACACACCCTCCCTACTTGGTCAAGCCCTCCCCACCCCCTTATGTTTCTCTCCTTTACATACTCTTCCACTCTGTTCTGCCATCTAACTGGTGGTCTGCCTCTCACACCACGTCCCACAACTTCACTTCCATACACCTTCTTTACAAACTTCTCACCTTGCATTCTCTCTATATGTCCAAACCACCTCAGAGTATTACGCCTCACTCTCTCAACCACTCCACACTCAATACCAGTTGCCTTCTCACTCATACCACATCTCTTATACACACTCTCATTACTTTCTCCATCCCACCTTGTCAGTCCACATGCACCTCTCAGATAACTCATTTCCACAGCACCTATTCTTGACTGATGAGCCCTACTCCATGTCCATTTTTTTATTTTACTGTTACCAGTGTTTATATTTCACTATTACAAACAACTTTTCTATATACCCTTTCTTCTGCAAATGCTGCATAACAGTAGTTACCTCTTATAGTTAGGTCCCGGTAGTCTGCCCAAGTTAGGTCCCGGTAGTGTGTCCCAGTCCAGATTAGGTTAGGTCAGGTCAGGTGAGGTCTGACTAATTTCTACTGTATATTTTTTCCTGCTTAGGTCCCGGTAGTCTGCCCAGGTTAGGTCCCGGTAGTCTGCCCAGGTTAGGTCCTGGTAGTCTGCCCAGGTTAGATCCCGGTAGTCTGCCCAGGTTAGGTCCCGGTAGTCTGCCCAGGTTAGGTCCCGGTAGTCTGCCCAGGTTAGGTCCCGGTAGTCTGCCCAGGTTAGGTCCCGGTAGTCTGCCCAGGTTAGGTCCTGGTAGTCTGCCCAGGTTAGGTCCCGGTAGTCTGCCCAGGTTAGGTCCCGGTAGTCTGCCCAGGTTAGGTCCCGGTAGTCTGCCCAGGTTAGGTCCCGGTAGTCTGCCCAGGTTAGGTCCCGGTAGTCTGCCCAGGTTAGGTCCCGGTAGTCTGCCCAGGTTAGGTCCCGGTAGTCACACTAAATCCTTCTAGGAAATATATTTTTTTCCAGTGAAATCCTGTTGTGGCAACTTGTAAACATTTACCGAAAATAGTCTTAGAATTGTCAAAATAAGTGGGTAATGAAGGTAGATAAACCCTTCGTAATAACGGTAAAGTTTTCAATATTTACCAAAAATACAATATATCCTTAATTAATACGATATTCTAACGTGCTTCATAAACACTGTATACCTGGGATAACTTCTAACTCCATTACAAGGTTCATAATTCTTTCTTACCTTAATAACTGATGAAATAAATAACCCCTTTAGCCTGTTTGTTGATTTCTTCTAGGGTGATGATGGTGGTGTACTGGTGTGGAGGCTTTACAACGGCGCATCGTAAATTTCCTCTTTCTCAACTTACTTTCTATTCACGGAGTCATTTTATTTACTTCTATATTCTTTTCCAAATTAAAAAAAAAAAGGAGAGACCATTTTCTTCTCCATTTTTTATCCTGGACAATCGATTAGCAATTAATATACAGTATTCGGTTTTCATACAGTATATCCGCTGACCAACATCTGATCAGATATTACTAATTCCACACAATGCACTTTGCCCATGAATATGATTTTAATTGGATAGTATAATTTTGGTACATTAGAGCACCTCGATTCTTCCGGAGTACACCACAGGAAACAGGACCAGAATAAGGCAAATAATGGTAGCCTGTTAGTTTGAATACTTTAGAGGAATCAGTCACTCCAGATTTACCAATACAGTACTGTACTTCTCTTAACTTTTGGTGAGTAATATAATGGTTAACACATCAGCTCTTCCTAGTCAATAGTATGGCGCCAGACTCACTTGTGTTTTTAATCTGGGAATTTGGCCTTTATCCACATACTATACAAAGACTGTCATGAACCAGGCCCAATACAATGAACCAGGCCCAATACAGTATTACTGTAGAATTAATGAACTTAATTAGTTTGAAAACTTATACTATTGCTGATAGAAACAACCAAACAACAAGACCATGTATGATAAAATAGTCTTAACAAACAGCAATACTGGTAATAAAAGGATGTCACATAAAAGTAAGCATAAAGATATTAACATTTTATTGAACATCAAAAAATTCCTTGTACCGGACATACAATTATGTTTGAACTCTTCTAAGACCATGTTATCACTATAATGCTCTATTTTTTACCTGGCAAAAATGCAATGGTTTTCTTACAACATTACTTCTTTTATTTAAGCTATATTTTAATTCCAGTATTTACAAACTGTATGTAAATTACTAGCTATGAATACGTTTTGTGAAATTTTTTTTTAGCTAGAGCTACATTTCCAGGAGAGCATAAGAATTTAAAACTACAATAAATTACAACCAGTGCACTTTCGTCAGGTTAAAAAACTTGCAATACACAGTAGTTATAGCTATCACAGCCATGCTTTGGCACAAGATTGACTGTTAAGTTTTATAATTTCCATGAAATAAACAAATGCAGTACAGTACAAAAATGTAGATATGTGTTACAAGTCTTTCTAACAATTGTGAATGTTTCAAAGGGATCACAATCATATAAAATGACATATACCATACATAGAACTCTACTGCAAAAAGGTAGAAAAGTTTGAAATATGCAAGACAAAAATACAGCAATAGGAAAATTACAGGAAATCATACATACCTAATTCACCACACTGCACTGAATTTTTATCATCAAAGCATTTTCTGACACCATAAATTATGTTGTTACTCTAATGGATCTAATTAAGTACTCTAGTTTAGGAAGCTTAGTCAATACTATAATCTAACTGAAGAACAAAGTTATCATATACAGTATAGTCACTCCCATCTAAAACTAAATTACATATTGTATATCATTAATCTATGACCAATTATCTTACATGGAATACTGTGCTAAGTCATTGAATTACTATGACATTACATTGCATTCACCTCAAAATACCTGCCACAGCATGCATCATAAGGTTGGAAACATATAAGATGAAGCACTATATTCTTTTTAAGGTAAGTGTGACAATAATATTAACTTAATTTGTTTTTCCCTGGGATGATCACTCTTAGTGCAGTGTGGGGAAGTCATTCAAATGTGGTACACCAAGGCAACATTTACATATACCAATGTCCTAGAGGGAAAGCCTTCCAATATACAATAATAATACATGTGTAAATATCAGCATACTGATTAGTCACGGATAACATACATCAAATACATTTTAAGTAAATATAAATTTTTATACTTCCATAGAAGAACAATTACAACACACTTGTGCAACTGCTGCATCCTATAAAAAGTAAATTCTTTATTTTAAATTTAAAAACAACAGTAGTGAATGTTCTAATGAAGCTCCAGCCACCAGCACTACATACAAACTAAATACATCCATGAACTGTAAAGCTGGATAACTCATCAAGGTGGCCATGAAAATCATATAATGTACCCCTCAAAATACTGTGTAAATAGTATTCAAACATTTTAAAGCTGTGGAGAATAACCATACATGGAGAACCCTATATCAATACCATACAAAGTTAAAAGTTATTAAAAAATTCTTTAGGCCCGTGAATTTTTTTTTTAGAATTATACATGATTGGAATACATACACTGACTTAAATAGAATACTGTACTGTGTTATGAAATGATTATTCAAAGTGTACTATATATATGGGAAAAAGAATCTACATTAAAGCACGGTGAAGTAGTATTGTTAAAAAAATTATACTGTACTTCTAGATCTGAAGGATATATGAATGAAAACCAACCACTATGTTTGGTGCTCTGGTGCAATACAAGTTTTTTCATCTGATGTGTTACATTGTATCAAACCATTAAAGTTAGAGAAAAAGAATTTTTCTGTGACTGTAAATGTGCATCGAGACTGACATATCATAAACGAGCCATTCACAGCTATACATTCTGAAAGAAAAGTCAACCAAAATATTATACAATGTAGAGTAGTGGTGCAGTACAAGACCTTAATTACTATGGCAGTGGTTTGCTGTAAGGATCACCCAGTTAAATACCACAAAACTTAACAAGATGCACAGTCAAGAGCTATAGTAAGTGTCCAGGTCTTGTTAAAGTTTGGAATCATATGCATCAATCACAACATTTATCTTGTCTCATACCTGCCAGAACTCGTTTAATACTCCAAGAGCCTATTTGAAGCAGACCTGGATAATTATTATGGCTTGTGACTGTACAACACGGCACTTTGTCTGCTCAATCATCTTGCGCTCAACACCGATTGCCTTGTCACCCATTTCCAAAGAAACCTTCAATTAAATGCTTAACTTAATCATATTTTAGTTTGCTAACGTGTGAAAAATGTCCTTCTTTAGAAGGATGTATTTCACTATTCATCCTCAATAAACCTTCAACGTATGGATGACGTTCCCTATTATTTAGTAATTACAGGTAATTATACTTACAAAAGATAGAAAACAAAAGCCTCTCTACACCAAGAGGATATTAAATGTGTATAGTGCTTGGTTGTAGTGGTTAGTGGAAACCTATGGGGCTGCATATGATTTAATCCAACCAACTATCAAACAGATTAAAATCAAATAAGCAACTGTGTTGGCATAAAACTCTTAAGAACTGTATGGTACTAGGCACAACACAAACACTCAGCCATATATATACTGACTCCTCTCTTAATGGGCCCTGTGATGTAGTCAGAAAATTGGAGATAAATGAGTCCTTCAAATGTTGTCATGAAACACTGCCTGTATGGAAGGATCTTGTTTTGTGGCATGATCATGAGGAATCAGAAGCCTCCAATAATCATACACAATCAAAGGGTCTTTAATGATAGTACAGTATAGGTAATACTACTGAATTGCAATTCTTTTATATACTAACTTTAAACATTCAATGATCAACATTTGCAAGAATAACTTGTGTATTTAATTTTCAAATGTCTTACTGGTAATATTAGTAAAATAATTAGTCTAATATAAATGCCCTACTACAGTATTTAGTTCATTACACAGAATTCTCTATCCCTTGTGTTGACAATAATAGAGGCTTACAAACAAAGCTCAACTTTAAGATACAAATGCAATGGTAACATTAACTGTGCTTGGTTAACTATGTCTGATAATACTTGCAACTGGAAAAGCATTATGTCTACTTTCTTCTGCCTTCACCTTACTAACCTGAATCGTACATAAAATGAAATAAATAATGCATAAAAAAAAGGATATCGCAAGAGTCACTGAGATCATTACCATCATTCAATACCTCCTTAATGAAAGACGAAAAACAGAAATGATGAACACTTCACTAAATGACATCCTTCATACCCTAATCAGTGAAGGGAAGAAACTTCTGACAGATGAATCCTCCAAACTATGAGGTACAGTAATTTATTGCCAGGGACAGTCTGAAGGAACCAGTAACCCTCCATAATATTCCCATTACCAAGAGTCGTCTTACAATATTCAATGGGAATAATAAAATTTTTCCCATCAACAGCATTCTATAAAAAATATATATGTACTTCATATTAGTATCCTTACCATCCAAAACATGTACAGGTACAGTAATATCCCTTATATCCGCGTGATTGAATAATACAGAAGTCCTGCAATACGTAAATAAAATAGACATTAAAACAAGCCCCATTCAGGGCCAGGTGATTGTCAAAAAGTAGAGCCTTTTCATTAGTGCTTCCTTTTCCCTCGTCTTTGCTTCTCTAATCTTTGTCTCTTTCATATTATACTTTTACAGTGGTACCTCGGTTCTCATATGACTCCCTTCTCGAACATATTGTTTGAGAAAAAAACATTTTGGTTCCTAAACCAAGCTGTAGTGACCCAAACCCTCAAAATTACCCAACACTAAAGCATGGCCAATTGTTGCCACCTTTTCTCTTACCAATATAGACTTCATGGAATGTGATGATCCATATTTTCTTTTCATCACTACTAATAACACTTGAAAGCTTTCTCTTCAGTGTCATTGAAAGGAGATTACTGTAAGAAAAGTAAGCGTAAAAATATTACAAAAATCTATGAAATAATGTGACCGTGTGGCAACAAGTACACTGTGACTGACAAACTGACAGATACCAACTCTGCTACCCTGATTCCCACACTTCCTCACCTACTACCACATTACAATACCTTATTTCATGTTAATATACAATAATAGATATAGTCCTACAGTATTATATCCTTCTTTTGTGAAATTGTCATGTTTTTGTGTGAGCAGCTGTTTATGGAAACCAGAGATATGAGAGAAACCACATGTAGTTTAGAGGGCGGGTGTGCATGTGGTCAGTCGTACGCATCAAAATTAAGCCCCGATATCTTGGATCTTTGGATAATTTGACAAGGGTCTACTCCTCAATTGATCCGAGCTTGCGAGGATTTACTGTACCATTAAACAGGTATAAATAAGCAATATTTTAACTTAAATTGCTTCATAATGCATAATATTTGGAGGTCTAGTATAAAGGATTAATCCAATCTACAATATTTCTTATTGGAAAAATTGATTCAGTTTTCAAACGGATTAAGTTTAAGAACCGAGGTACCACTGTACTTTCATTGTATTAAACATGAATTTGAAATACTCGAGCCCCACTTCACACCATATAGCCTGGATAAAAAGGGATATTACTGTACAGTGAAACAAATAACTGGGTCCCCTAATTTTGGTAAATACCTTATGGAAACAGCTGCACCATTCAATACATAATATTTTCAGCACTATCAACAGTTTCAATAGATTTCGGCTAGAAGTGGGGACATAATTACATTCCTGACTGTACAGTACAAAGCTAATGTCTAGTAGATCTCCCTCTGGTCTTTTCCCTAAACACTCAAGTAAATGAGAAACAAAATACAATATTTAGAAAAAACAGATAATGGAAGAGGGCATGAATGAAAGAAAATCACAACCAATATATATGTTGTACACTTACTAAGAGATATCTGACAGAGAACATACAATTCTTAGGGGTAGGGAGTGGAACAGCCCCTTAGCACAGACTGTCAATGTTTAAGATAAAAAAATGTCATTTACCTCCACACCAACTGGAACATCCTCATGTCAGATACTATTTCAGTCCGTGTACAGCACTGTCAATAAAAGAGAAGCGACCTGGATTGTCACTCAAGGTCACGGAGGTTGATGGTGGATTGGGGGTCTGTGGTGGGGTCAGAGAGTAGGTCATGCCCCATCAGTGTCTCTTGGTACAACTCACTCCCAACAACACCATCATCCTTAAAGGGAAAACCAAGTCAGTTACTTCAAATACCACTATAGAGCTCCCATTGCTGTATACTGTAATCAGAATTAATTGCTGCTTCTTTTCAAATATTACATAAATATATTTCTTTTCAGCCTTTAACCCCTAAGAACCGCAATTCCTGGGCCATGCCTGGTCCCCCAGTCGCAAAACACCCCCGAATTTTAAAGTTACTCGAAGGTTAGATTTTGTCTTATAGGTTTGTATAACTTTATTTTACACACCAGAATATGCAAACAGAAGTCTCCTATCTTCACTGGTTTGTGTACAGCAGTGCATCAAAGTAAGAAATTAATACAACAGTGACCCCACCCAAATAACATACGAGGGCGTACACATGTGTTACACATGTTTATAATGGGTAGTATATAAATGCACTGAAATAGACAGAAAAGGCCACATACAATTCATTTTTGCATACGACTGTGATAACGCTAACACACGCATGCACAATGTATGGGAGTAGGTGAAAACTCATGTCCAATGTTTACCAATAGCTGATAAGAGCTAGAGGAGACAGGGAGTCACTTCAAGGCCACAAGTGATGGTCTAGTAGGGATATCTATAGCTCTGACGCCTCGTTCCCTCTGGGAACTCCCTCCAAGGGGGTGGCTACGGCAGAAGTGTCTCCAGTTTTCGCTGTTCCAACACTCCCTCCTTACTTGGTCAAGCCCTACTCTGCCCCTCACACTAGGTCCCAGAACTACACTTCCATACACCTTCTTTACAAACTCCTCACTTTGCATTCTCTCTAAATGTCCAAACCACCTCAATGTATTACACTTCACTCTCTCAACCACTCCACACTCCAATCCAATTGCCTTTTCACTCATACCACATCTCTCATTTCTTTATCAATCTCACCTAGAAACTCCACATATTCCTCACAAGTAACTCATTTCCACAGCACCTATTCTAGACTGATGAGCTCCATGTCTATGTCTCTGACGCATATGTCAGTGTTGGCAGGATTATACTACAGTATTTCATAGTCCCCTTTTCACCTCTATACTCATACTTCTACTCTTCATATTCCTCCCCAGTGATCCTATGACCTGTCTACCCCTCATTGGTTAAAGGGGGGTAATGTTAGGCTCCTCCCCCTAGGGCCTAGAGGGTGGAGTTGAAGCAGTGTTTATGTATTTCACCGACTGTCTGGATCACAAACTTGTCAGTGGTACTAATGAACGGGCTAGATATAGCTCATGCAGTTTTTTATAGTCCTATGTCGATCGGTGTTCATCGTTAATGGAGGAAAGATAAGCTAAAACATCAATGTTTGTCCATCGGTTCTTAGGGGTTAAGAGGAGTCAGTGGTTTTAATTATACGATGAGACCAACCTGCAGGAGAGCCGACTGAAGGTGAGAAGTGGATGGCATGGTAACAGCTGAGGCAGACAGGACCACATCATTTGCAAAGCTCACCACCCCATCTCCAGCTAAGTAAATATGTAACACATACTGTAGTGAACAAAATGTACAAAAAAAAAAAAAAAAAAAAATGTATAAAGCAACAGGTACAAGTAGTAAATTCAGACACAACTTACATGTATGATCACTGGAATTGTGGCAACCCATCTCAGCTATCTTCTTTGCCAGGTTTAATTGTTGCCTCTTCTTTGCCCGTCGCGACCAAATGATGTTAGCCAAGACGTCCGTGCGTGCCGACCCTTCCGGCACCAGCATGTCTTCACTGGACTCTTTCCCTCCTGTTGGGCTGGCATCCAATGGGTCCACGTCTGGCTCTGCCGCCATACTCACATCCATAGTCTCCAGCCCCTCTCCACCAGCCTTCCCATTCATCACTATAATGGGTGCCATGTTGTTCCCGTCTACAGGATACAGAGTTCATGTCAGTAACCTTTATCACCAATGAGTAAACAAGTTTAGGATAATATCCAAAAAGGTTCTCAAATATTATTATTAAATCTTATCTATAATTTTACGCACACCTGGGAGACTGTAAGAATGTGAGAATGACTGTACAGTTCAGTATAATATATGACACCATTCAAGCAGGAAATATTTAGTCAACATTAAAACCTTGTATAATTTTACCCTTACATGAATAGATTTAATTATTATTGTACTAAGAACACTGACCTGTAATATCACTATTAATGAGCTCTATACTGGAGAGAAGGGTGGCATGAGCATCACTGGAAGGGGATGTGGAGAAGGTAGACGAGGCAACACCAGAGTCAAGAGTGACGGAGGAGGACGAGGCTGAAGAACCACTGGCCGACAATGGCAGCAGCTGGTCCACCATTAAGTCTTTGTCACCAAGAAGAGTTATGTAGTCCAGTTGGTTGGTGTCTGTTGCTGGAAAAAATACCCAAGTAAAAATATATCCTCCCAGATACTGAAAATTTAATTATATCTAGCTATTATTCAAATATGTAGACTGTATGTAATTTTGCAATTATACATTATGGAATGTTAGGAAATGATAACTCACTTAATATAGTGTGATTTTTTAGCATATGTTGGCGAAGATTGAACTTTGAATTGTAACTCTTATCACAGGTGTCTATGGGGCAGTGGTAAGTAACCTTGTTGTTGCTGTCTTTGGTCTTGCCTTCGTGTTTCTTTAAGTGTACATATAGACTGCTTTTGGCTGTGAACTTTGCATTGCAATCTGTAAAATGAAAAGATTTTATTAGAATATACACATTCATAGGGAGACACCAGCTGTATGGCTGAACAAATCTTCACTTCGTAAACATAGTGCACTTCTACCTTGATATAAACCATAAGCAAACATATTCCATTTATATAAATTTCCTGTACACAAGCCCGAGATTCAGATCTATTAAAATAGCTTCCAACAGTCCAAATTACAGTAAGAAAAGAGGAAACCTACACCAAAATTAATACACAATTCAAGAATAATGCATGAATTTGCAGTTGGTTCAGTATAAATAAGCAAACCACAGGAACTCACTTTCAATTGGACACTGGAAATTTCTAACTCCAGTGTGAATTAGGAGATGGCCTTTCAGGTGCTCTGAACGCAGAAATGACTTCTGACAGATGGGACACGTAAATTTCCTATCATTTGTGTGCTTCCGTTGGTGACGACTCAATTTACTTGCACTTTGAAAAGACCAGTTACAATTCTGAAAGTATGCACCATTACAGAATCTTGATACAGTCTGGGGAACTACAACAACAGAATCTTGAAGTATGCTTAAAAACTATTATAAATCTTGAAATTTACTGAAAATTAATAAATCATACAGCTGCCAAAATACCCCTTTCTTATATGGCGCCCAAAAGAATAAGGCATAGTATTATAAAGGAACCAATCTATAATCCACTAACCTCAAATGTGCAAACAAAAGGACGTTGACCAGTGTGGACTCTCATGTGTGCCTTGAGTCTACATGGTTTGTCAAACTTTTTACCACAACCTGTCCACTGACACCGCAGTTCCTCTTCCTTGTGGTGGCTCCTCATGTGAGATGTCAGTGAGTTGGGAGTGAAATAGGACTTGGTGCACCCATCCACACCACACCTGGAAATTGCATTGATACTCATACAAATACCTATCACTTAACAGGTTAGTTATTCGGACTAAAATACGAATCACAAGATAAAATTATACTGATATTGTAACAGCAACCACAGAGGAAAAAAACCTACAATGAGAGAGCTGAAAGGGACTGATATACCAGAGGAGATACAATGATGGATAATTACACTTTGAAACATAAAAAGGGAGAGTTGAAGAGCTGAAGAATGACCGATGCGGGCTTACTTGTACGGAGCTTCGACATCTTTGTGAGTCTTCATGTGCACCTCCAGTTGTCGGCGAGTATGGAATGCCAAAGTACACTCAGGCAGGGAGCACATCCAGCACTTGGGTCGCTGGTGTAGGCGTAGGTGGGTGTTCAAGTTGTATATGGTGGTGAACCGACGATGGCAGTTACTTTCCGAGCACTGCACAAATCGGATCATAGGGTGAAAATTTATCAGGGCATAGAAAGTAACCAAAAGTATAGTATATTGACAATTGCCTCTGTAATGATTTCGGTAAATTACAACACAGACCTATTAATCCTCAATAATCAATGTATTGTTTTTCAAACTGCTTTATGGACAAGTTACAGTAAAGTGAGAGCACTTACAACAAAATCTCTCCTCTTCAGGTGTGTTTCAATGTGTCGCTTAAGCTTGTACCAAGTATAAAAGGCCCAGTCACAGTTTTCGTAGCTGCATTTGTAAGGCCGGATTCCATTATGGCTGAGAAGATGAACCTGAAAGAAAAAGGAAGTCACCAGTATTTTCCACACTTCACAATTTGCAATTACTTTTAGCACACTTAAACACTTGAAAGACACTTTGAAACCGAAAATACGTACTGTACCACTTAAAAACTATACATAATGAACACAGATAACCTCTATAGAAATATATAAAGATATAAAACAAATAAATAATCCCTTTATATAGTACTATCTAATTGGAGACAATTCTATACATATCACAGAAAAAACAGTGTCCAAGAGTTAAGAACTATGGTACTGAACTAATGCCTACTGAATGTAGTCTTGTTCTTGCATTACCTTGAGTGAGGATAATTTAGGGAAGTGTTTGGAGCAAGCCTTTATAGGACAGACCCAACGCTTTCCTCCCTGTGGTGATGGTTCACACTGCAGTGAGTCAAGCTGAATACCCAACTCCTCCAAGGCCTTGTTGGCAACCTCATCTGAAACTGTTGGTAGAGTAAGGTACCTAAAAATTATATTAATGTTCAGGTGGTGCCAGAACTACTTAGCTCATTATACGTACTTAACCATTGCTAATAATGATGTTGTTGTTGTTGAAGTTTCTCAAGCTGTCTGGCAGAATGATCAATATTGTATGCTAAACTTACAAAACTGTTGGCAGAAGAAAGATACCAGTAATACAAGAAAGAAATAAGCAGAGTAGGTATATGTGAAGATACAATACCGTAACCTAAAAACTCTTCAATATTGATTTACTGTCATAGGACAGTGTCAAACTCCAGATCTCACTGTCACTTTGCTGAGAACCATATGGCTCAGCCCAGAATAGCTAATATAAATGGCGAGGTCAACAAACCTTCACTCCTTTAACATAAATAAAACTGTTTGCCAATTTTCCAAGAGTGACAGAATTCCTTAGCCTGCCACTTCCCCGTAAGGCAGAATTTATCTAAGCCCATGCGCAGCCACACACTGTATCACTGCACTAGTGGTGGGCAAAAAAAGGCTCAAGTTTATAAAAAAGAATAAATAATGCAAAGGTCTATCATTTCAAAAATACTTCTGCACAATCTATTAGTACTGTATAGCATTCAAAGGAGAGCCGAGTTTAAAGATATGTCCATCATGCCTGAAAAAATTCTAGTTCCAGCCTACCTGTGCACATTTCTGGATTATCCTCATTCAGGTCCTCATCACTCTGTGTGTTAGTAGAGGAAGGAGACTGGGCTGAAGCTTGTAGTAGATCCGGTGAGACAAGGGAGGAGGCCGAGAGTGAATCTAGGACTGACGGCACCGAGACCATGGTGGGGGGAGCACCAGGACGCAATGATACACCAACACCTTCATTCTTCACTGATGACAACAGAATTAACTTCTATTTAATGCAATTTAACAAATATATTGCTTACATGTTATGTGAATGTGTAAACATAATTAACCCATGAAATAAAGTCCAGCACCAAGAAAGATTAATAATTATAGTTAACAATATGACAAATATGCTTTGTAAATTTTCAAAACATTGAACTCTGCAACTTAAAATTTTTGCAGAACAATGTTTATTAAAACTTTGACATTTGTATATTACAATATTTCATGTATACATATATCAAAATCAAAGGAACAAAATCTTACAGTGTGACTTGTCAATTGTAGGCGGAGTACTAATACGTGTGGGTTTCTCAGGTCTTGCAGAAGGTAAAGATGACTCTCCCTGAAGCTTGTGTATTGCTGAGCTAGATATTGACCCTTTTGCTGCAGTCAAAACTGATCCAGTGATAGCAGAAGGCAATGAGGTTTGTACAATGACAGAACCAGATGATGGAATGGTTAATAATGGAGTTGTTCCGATAACAGTTGGGAGAATACTTGTGCCAACACTGCTGTTCACACCTCGACTCAAGCCACTTAGATTGGTACTGCTTGATGTTGTGGCAGGTATGGCTGTCCTAGCCACAGCAGCTTGTCGTAACAGTGCCAGTTGTCCCTGTTGTGTCCTTGATATGGGAGCCTTAACCTCTTGTAATACTTGATTGATTTCAAAGTTCTGTGGGCCAAGAGCAGAATCTTTCCCTTGACCTTTAGACTGCCTCCCTGCACCTTGTTGATGGACCTCCTGAATTAGTTTGTGAGCAGTATGTGCAGACCTCAACAGCTGCTGGGGAGTTAATCCTAGAGGGTCCAGATGTGGTTCCCTGATACTGGATACTGCACGAACAAGTTCACAGGTGTTAATTTTAAATACTGTGTGCTCATTATTTGAAGAAACTATATTGACAGTGGTGAGGTTTGCCTTCCGGTCTACTGTGATAGTAACATTGGCAGTGCCTGGTTTCTGAGTGGACTGAACAGTTACCATTTTCAAGGGTGCAAAGGTGAAAGCAGGATTCTCCTTGGATGTTGCTGTACCATCTACTGTTGTTGCTTGATGCTGTGCTGATGCATGGGAGGGGAGCTGCTGACTATTTGTAATGAGAGGCTGAAGGATGAGAGCAGATCTTGGTAGCTGAGATGATTCTGTGGTAGAAGTTGCAGTGGTTGTGGAGAGAGCACTGGAGAGCGAAGTCACGGGAGGTCCAGCCAACTTTAACTGAACTACTCCAACAGGTAATTTTTTAATATCTGCACGTACTGGTCCAGATGGTATCTTCAGGAGGCTCTTGGGTGGAACAGTCAATGAAGATGCTGTTGTAGTGATAGTTTTTGTAGTCATATTCAATATAGCACTACCAATGGGATTTATGAGACTGCAATTTGACACAGCAGTTATAGTCTTTGATGCCGTGTTAGAGTTGTCGGCTACACTCAAGTCCGGTGCTGGAGCTGGTGACTGAATGGAAGTGGTAGTACTTGGAGCAGTAGTGACAAGAGTCGTCTGAGGAGGAGGCATAGACGATACTCCTTGACTGGTAATGGGTGCGCTGGATGATATTGGAGTTTTCTCGCTGTTGTCCCTCGTTTCTCTTGGTTCTAACTTCACCAAGAAAGTTCCAGGTGATATACTTCTCTCCAGCTTAGGCGGAGTCTTACTGAGGTTCTCCAACATTTCACTTGTTTCCGAACCTGGAATTTCAGTTGTATCATTTGATGCATCCATTGCCAAGATACTAGAGAGTTTACTGTCCACTTCACTGTTAGGACTGATCAGCAAGTCAGGTTGGAGCATGTTGTTATCTTCGCAACCCCTTGACCCAATTGGCATAAAGATACAATCATCAATGCGGCTTGCCACTCTATTTTCTTGCGACTCATTTTTAACGGGAGTCTCTTCGAAGCCAAGAGGTCTTGTAGCCATGTTTTCAATTTCCTGTGGACTCATCAGCTTAATGGGTTGAATATTATTAACCATCAGATCCAGGTCGTCTGATGTGCCATGGTCTGTCGTGGCTTCTTGGGAGGTTTCCGGCAGAGATACGCTGCAATCCATCGTCTCGGGTAACTGTTCTCCAGAACTCTGTCCTGGGGTGCTCGACTCTTTCTTTTCGGCCGACACCGCCAGTAGCAGCTCCTGTGCATGTCTGGCCCATTCTTCAGGTGCCCCGGGTAACAACAGTTCCTCAAACAATCCTCGATCCTCGGCCGACAGAGACGGCAACCCTTCACCTTTCTTATTACCATTTTTCTTGTTTGGATCAGTCAACAACAATTCCTCAAAGAGTCCTTTATCCACTTGCACAAAGGTTTCCACTTTCTTTGTGAAGCTGTTACGCCTACTGCCAGTTCCACTTAAATTATCACCATCAGGAAAGGTAAACTGGTTAGGTAATAATATACTAGAGGTGCTGGCAACTTCACTACCGCTATCTTTTGTAAATACTAAACCAGTGTCTTGACCAGTGACGTGGAATTGAACGCCTGTCTTGAGGTTGAAAAAGTCATTGATGTCAACCTCGGAGGGTTTCAGATCGGAATCGAAATCGAAGCTGGACAGGCTATCACTTCTCGTTTTAAGCCATTCTTCTATGTGTTGAAGATCTGCCCCGAGGTCCGAGGTCGGGTCCACCACGTCCTCCTCAGCAGCTGACCTCAACATACCACTAATAACATTATCACTGTCACAGATTCCTTCACTATCACTGACGCTGTTGCTGCTGCCGCCATGTTGACTAGTGGAAGTACTTATGGAGGATGTTCTGGATAATGGCGCCATCCCTTGCCCTTCACTACATCCCACCTCATTACTACCGTTCTTGAGGATGAGCACACGTGTAACCTCACCAACATCGTCGCGTGAAATGTTTAGGGTTCCGTTGTGTGACATGTGGACCCCCGTCTCGGAGTTGCCTGTGGGGGCTTCCGCTGGTACGACGATCAATGGCAGGCTCACACGCTAGCTACCCTATGCTATTACCACACTGATACTCCTCGTGGTGCATCAAAACGAGTCTCACCTCATTCACTCCTACATAAAGCTCGAAAACTAGTTGAAGCCTTTGTTTACATCACTTATTTACCCTTCCTGAGTATTGTCATGGGTTCAGATCGTGTGTATGTAATGCGCATTGTTATTCATCTACATTTATCAATGCTAAATTATATTCCTATGATGTTTTAATTGAATATTGAATACTAGGAAATGAATGATTCTGAAAACGAGTCTTTCGAAGTTGACATTGTTTATCACTAACAAAATAGAAATACAATACCAAAGATGAACAAAAGGCAACACACTCACTTTATTTCCACTTTTTCTAATTTTCTAAAACCAAATCACGACTAAATAAAGGATGATCTGTATAAATAAAAAATGTAAACAAAGATGTGAGATATGCCCATGTATCACTCAACTCGGAACCACAGCTGATTGTTGACGTGTATAATATTAATACACGTTGCTATAGTAATAATAACTGTAATATTATTGTTTGTAGGTGCCAACAGTACACAGCATTCACTTATTATTATTATTATCTCAACAAAACATTCACTCCATTATTATTTTTATCAGTACAACATTTATTTTATTTTATTATCTTTATTTAAGCACAACATCCACTCATTAATTATTATTATTTTTATAATTATCTCTACTAGAAGAGAGGATGGGGTCTTCAAGCACACTATATTACCTACTAGTGTGTTTATTGGTTACTCATTTAATAATTGATGGAGTATTGGCTGAGGAAGAACTTGGCAGAGGTAATTATAATAACGACATATTTCCATTAATTGTAAGTTAGGGAAAAGTGTTACGTATTTCGAGCCATTAATAAAGTTGGTAATTTTGATGTAATATTCACAGCCCTTTTCATTACTTCATCCAGCTGTATTTCTTTAATCTAATTACTGAGCAAAAGACCACACAATAAATCTGTACTATCAGACAATACATGTTTCTGGGTCCAATTGTTCTTATATAACAAATGTAAAGAATGTATTAGAAGAGGAAAATACATTATAAAAACATATATTGATTAATAATGGTTTTGTTTTATCAATGTATCTT
The DNA here is from genome assembly GCA_034508575.1 of Petrolisthes manimaculis. Taxonomy (NCBI): domain Eukaryota; kingdom Metazoa; phylum Arthropoda; class Malacostraca; order Decapoda; family Porcellanidae; genus Petrolisthes; species Petrolisthes manimaculis. The sequence continues at coordinate 65,984 of JAWZYT010003777.1, read as the reverse complement.
AAAAATTGCAAGCTTTCCAAACTTTCAAAAAATCTCTCTAAAATCTCAAAAAATGCAATTCCATGTTCATTCCATGATATAATGTGGCACTCACCATACATACATCTTAACTACCTGGTGTGACATCTAATTGGGGATGGGGGGGGGGGTGGAGGGGCAAGCGAAGTGAGCAGCGAGGGGGGGGGGGGGGTGGAGGAGCGAGCGCAGCGAGCAGCGTCGCAGGCAAAAGCACCCACGGCACAGCCGTGGTGGGCAAAGCCCAGTGCTTGTCTGATAGTAAAGTTGAACCTAAACCGTTAATAGATATGCCGTTGAGTATTATCCAGAGCTGATCTAACAAAATCAGGGCTTGGGACAACTACCAGGAACTACAGTACAGCATATGAATTGGAACAATGTATAAATCATTGAATGGTCTTATCATTAATAATATCCTGTTTAGTTATTTTATATTTTTCTTTCTACAAGAAATGAGCCTAATTTATTTGTTAGAACTACATGTAATTACAGTATATATATTTTTGGGCAGGTCTCGGAGAAAACTACGAATGGCATGCGTTGGACGAGGGTCTGCTGATTGCCAAACAGACCGGAAAACCTCTCATGTTAATTATCCACAAGTCATGGTGTGGTGCTTGCAAAGGTAAAGAGATATCAAAGGGAGTTAAAATGTATTAACCTTCTCTGATATTATAAATTTATTTGGTGTTAATTCAAGGCTGACAAATTGAGGAATATATGTTCAGTACTGTATGTGTATAATATATGAAGAAATATGTTTTGTTTCTTAATATTTGCAGCATTGAAGCCCAAGTTTGCTGCCTCCACTGCCATCTATGAAATGAGCAAAGAGTTTGTGATGGTCAACACTATAGATAGTGAAGAACCCAAGGAAGAAAAGTATGCTCCAGATGGGGGATATATTCCACGTATTCTATTCCTTAGTGAGTATTATTCTGTAGGCCTGTATTCCACATATTCTATTCCTTAGTGAGTATTATTCTGTAGGCCTGTATTCCACATATTCTATTCCTTAGTGAGTATTATTCTGTAGGCCTGTATTCCACGTACAGTATTATATTCAGTAGTGAGTATATTATACTGTATTCATTTTCCTCGTATTTTCATACTGTATTTGATTTTCTCATTGTATGTTTTACAGTGTACTGTCTTTATTATTCTCAGACTGTATGTGTGCCTATTAATATTAATTATGCATCAGGAGTTCTATTCTACCTCCTTCAATATTATAATTATATGCTGTACAATTTTATATAAATACTCACAGTTGATATATTCACTTCAATTATCTATTCTACACCAGTTGCAAAAGATGAGTTTATGATGGTGTAGTACAGTACTGTACTGTATAAAGCTTTAGGAAAATATCTTGCTTCCTTTAAAGTCAGGGCTGTTTGCAAGAACATTGTTGGTGATGATGATGGTGTGGTAACGGAATGACAATTCCATAGACACACTACACCACCATTATACAGGTAAAGTCATGGTCCAATGTTCTGCAACCTGGTGAATAAAAGCGAGCTATTTGAGTTAATTTTATTAACCAAAATTGCACACACCAACAGCTATAGTTTCGGATCATTTTTCGAAGCCATCTCATTGGAAGGTGTTGCAGGACTATTGACCATGACTGTACCACACCACTGATATTCTTGTATATAATTCTCACATACTTCAAACTGTACAGCATTATATTCTCCTCAGATTCAAATGGTGAAGTACAGCAGCAGCTCTACAATAAGAACGGTAACCCCAAGTACAAATTCTTTTACTTCGATGACGAGGCGGTTGTAGAAGTTATGAAGGAAGCCATCGAGACATTAGAACATCAGCCTGTGAAGAGTGATGAGCTTTGATGTTTTAATGATTATTTAGCCAGTATTACTTAGTAAGTAACCATTTAATTATCTAGTAAGCAACCAATTTCACCAATGTGTTCAGAATATGTAGTACAGAATATTATTTGCTGGTACTGTATATACATATTATACCATATTTAGAAATTACTTTAAAAGTTACGTAGCTACTCTGTGATTTAAAGTCTTTTCTTACCAATGTTGTAGATCACCTCTTAAGTTTAGGCCTCCAACAAACCACAGATCCAGCTTTCCAATAATGTAGTTGTTCTGGGCCGTATATAACATCTGTGGTGTTGACAATGGTGTGGTATCGGTATAACAACTCTGTTGTTCATCTATGAAATCATCCATCATACCAGTACCACACCATCGTATGCACCATGAGTGTTGTTGAATATGATCCTATATTCCATTTGTGTGCAGCTCTGAATCATGGTCCATGATGGGGTACTTATTTTTTGTCCCCTACATGTATGTTTAAAAAGATGAGAACTAACGGTTGAGTTTGCTATTTGTCCCCATCTGCAAAACCAAAGTGAAGAGGTCCAATATCATATTCATATTATTATTATACCAATGTGCCATATTGTATATCTTGCTGGAGTCATCTTGGTCAAGCTGAGGAGAGAATTCATTGCAGGTGGGGAGCTAACATTATAAAAACAAGAACATGAAGGAAAACCCTTCAAAAGCTCCGGCTCTTAATGATTCAAGTGAAATAATAAAATATCCATATGTAAAGGTATCAAAAATATGAATTATGTTTTATCTGGATTTTCGTATTCATATGGTTATATTGAAATTTTGAAAATGAACCCTTTTTATTGAGGGTAAACCACTCGGTTGAACCCCCTCTCGGTTGAACCTCTTAAATATTGGTTGAACCCCTTTTAAGAAGTGGTCACCCCAAGAAGAAGAAAAAATTATAATAATAAATGATTCAATGTCGGTAAAAGAAAATGGATGAGAGGATGAGAGTGAGTGAGTGAGTGAGTTGAACCCCTTTTAAGAAGTGGTCGCCCCAAGAAGAACAATAATTACGATAAAACCTAGAGCTCTCGGCTTAGGCCGGAGCTAAAAATTTATACAGTGCTTAAAAATACTTACCATTTCTGTTGGAAAGTATCTTCAGTCCATTCTTTGTTCTGGGAACTAATGAAATAGGGTTGAGTCGTCCATTATTGCAGTGTGTGTTTTACCCTTTCCTGAGAATATTGTTCTACAATATTGTCCACACGATAGAGCAGTGCTCGCAAACACAAGCGAGCTGTTTGCCTGTTGACAGGCTTACCGCTTGTGTTCGCGAGCACTCCAGCAAACTGCCCGTGCTGGTGGTGGTTCGAATTCACTGAACACTGTGGCTACCCAGTAGTATTAGCCAGTCTTTACACCATTCGTCTTTCTGCACTGTGTTCTTTTTCTTCCTCATACACATAGCAATTATTATGGTACACAACGCTATACACTTGTGTTCCTTCTTATTAGGCTCCATAGTTATCAAACCTCTCACGAGGATAATGAAGAGTAGAAGTGTGAATATGGAAGTGAAAAGGGGACTGCAAAATAGTATAATCCTGCTAATACTGACATATGCGTTGGAAACATGGACATGGAGTAGGGCTCATCAGTCAAGAATAGGTGCTGTGGAAATGAGTAACTTGAGAGTTGCATGTGGACTTACAATGTGTATGAGAGATGTTGTTATGAGTGAGAAGGTAATTGGTATTGAGTGTGGAGTAGTCGAGAGAGTGAAACGTAATACGCTGAGGTGGTTTGGACATGTAGAGAGAATGCAAGGTGAGGAGTTTGTAAAGAGGGTGTATAGAAGTGAAGTTGTGGTACCTGGTGTGAGAGGCAGACCACCAGTTAGATGGCAGAACAGAGTGGAAGAGTATGTGAAGGAGCAGGGGGGGGCTTGACCGAGTAAGGAGGGAGTGTTGGAACAGAGGAAACTAGAGACTCTTCTACCGTAGCCACCCCCTTTGGGGGAGTTCCCTGAGGGAACAAGGTGTCGGAGCTATACATAGACCTCTCACCACCCATTCGACCAGCTGTGACTGGTCAGACACATTCGTTTGAACACCACGACAAGTGTGCCCGCCGCGTGCACAAGAGGTAAGCCCATCAACAGGCGAACACCTCGCTTGTGTTCGCGAGCACTGCTTGATCGTGTAGATATATACTGTACAGTAATGGGAACAAACATGAGATTGATGAAGAATGACAATAAAGATACAAGTCACCCAAGTTCGAGTGTGTAAGAATGGATGAATACTGGTAAGCTAATATACCATTATCTCCTGTCCTTGGTAATAATAATAGTGAGACCATTTTCATTTTATTGTATTTGTTACTTCCATTCACAAGCATTACATATTTGCAAATAGATAAGAATTTAAGACCATCCTAAATACAGTACAGCAGTATGGTATGTACTATCAATGCAGTAAAGGGAAAGTGATGCAGGGGGTACAAAATTAATGGTTATCAGTGACAGAATTGATCGAGAAGGTCTATGGAAAGTACTGAGAATATTTAGAGTGCCTGGGAAGTTATTGAGGGCAGTGAAGAGTTTATATGAGGGTGCAAGAGCAGCAGTCAGGGTAGAGAGTGAGCAGAGTGAGTTCTTTGAATTGAATGTTGGATTAAAGCAAGGTTGTGTAATGTCCCCGTGGTTGTTCAGTGTATATTATGTAATTAAAAATAACCATTCATATTTTAGACATAAGCCATACCTCATTGCTTATCACTTTACTCAGAGTCAGAATCTAATAATGTGTTACTGCATGTATAGTTCCTTGGCTGCCAAGAGAGAATATATAATTATCTTTTGTTGGGATAAAGTTTTTTTTATAGTATGTTATGATCTAGTAAATTTCATACATTCTATTGCTAACAGTATCCCATTTATAGTTGCTGTCTTCAACCTATTTTCTTATCTTTGTTTTGAAAAGGTTAATTTTATATAAAAAAAAAACTCACATTCTGCATTCGAATGGGGTAGGCTAAGAACAGCAGATAGTGTAAACTGAGATCTATGAAGCCAGGTTTATCTTTTAATAATGCAGCCCAAAAATTATCACTGTCCTGTGTATTCAAGGCCGAGTTGTAATATACATAGAAAATTATGGTACAAACCGTAATATATTGAGAAACACTATCGTACATCATACAGAGGGGTAAATAATCGTACATGTACGATAATTATCGTACGTCTGGCAACCCTGGGACTCCCTCACTCCGTAGTTCATTGTGGGAAAACAAGTGTACAGTCTAGTAGACTATTATAGTCTATTATCCTTGCTAGCTACCCTATGCTATTACCACACTGATACTCCTCGTGGTGCATCAAAACGAGTCTCACCTCATTCACTCCTACATAAAGCTCGAAAACTAGTTGAAGCCTTTGTTTACATCACTTATTTACCCTTCCTGAGTATTGTCATGGGTTCAGATCGTGTGTATGTAATGCGCATTGTTATTCATCTACATTTATCAATGCTAAATTATATTCCTATGATGTTGTAATTGTATATTGAATACTAGGAAATGAATGATTTTAAAACGAGTCTTTCGAAGTTGATATTTAATCTAATTGTTTATCACTAATCAAAAAAGAAATACAATACCAAAGATGAACAAAAAGCAACACACTCACTTTTTTTCACTTTTTCTAATTTTTTAAAACCAAATCATGACTAAATAAAGGATGATCTGTATAAATAAAAAATGTAAACAAAGATGTGAGATATGCCCATGTATCACTCAACTCTGAACCACAGCTGATTGTTGACGTCAAGACCAAATGCAAATAATATTAATACACGTTGCTGTAGTAATCAGCAGGGCTCTCAGTTTTAAGGAAAGTTCCTTAGATTAGGAAATCTGATGCCATCTGAGGAAAATTCTGAAGAAATTACCTTTTTAAGGAAATTCAAAGGAAATTTGTGAAAATTGCCTTCTGAAACCGAGGAAATTATATACTGATCTAAGGAATTTGAGAAAATATACATATGACTTTTTTACTTTTTGAAGATTTTGCCTGGTAACGGCGCGACTAAGGTCGGCCTCCACTCGCTTCCGTGTACTACAGCCCAAGGATGAGGTACTGTTTCTCATCCTTGCTCCAGCCCCCCTGCCTCTCTGGTGATTTGTGGGAGTGTGGTTTGGTTGGAGTTTGGGTAACCTGGGGTCGGTGGACAATCAGGTAGTTTCTGTAGCCACTGGTCGAGTCTCCTCTTGAAAGTTTCCGGCGACACTCCAGTGAGGTCTCTCAATTCTTGTGGTATACAGTTGAAGAGTTGTGTTCCATTATACGTGAAGGAGTTGTGGATGAGACTTTTCACCTTTTGGGTGGTGCCTTGGGTACCCTTCACATAACAGAGTCTCCTTCTTCTTGGGTGATTGTTAACCTGTATCCCTACATTTGGTACTTTTCCCTCCAGGATTTTCCAGGTGTAGACAATAATATACCTCTTTATTCTTCGTTGTAGGGAGTCAGTCTGAGGTGGCTGTGAGCCTCTCCCAGTTCAGGTGTTGTATTTCCCCGATCTTATTGGTGAATGTTTGCTGTGCTGCTTCCAGGGTGCCAATGTCCATGATCTTGTGTGGCGTAGAGCCCCTATAGAAAGATAGGGTCTCTAGCGTGGCGACCACAGCTGGCAGCAGTACTCAAGCCTAGGTAGTAGGTAGCACTAGAGCTTTCCATAGAGTCAGCATACAGCCCTTTTCCCTGGTGTTTAAGGTTAGCATTATCCACCCACTCAGTTTTTTAGCTGTTTCAACAATGTATGTGAAGGTGGCGTCGTTACTCATGTGGATGCCGAGGTCTTTGACTGCCTGTTAATTGGTCTTACAGTCGGTTTCCCTCACATCAGTAGTTTGCCTCTGATGCGGCTTCATTTTGGCCATATCTCAAGAGCTCGAACTTCTCGGCATTTAGCTCCATGTTATTAATATAAATGTTGCCCAGCTCAATATCCGATCGAGATCCTGCTGTAATAGGCTAGCGTCTTCTGCGGAGCATATTTGTTTGATGATTCGGGTGTCGTCTGCGAAGGATGTAGCTTAATAAATTAGAGCGCTGCGTCAATGTCTCCAATCTGAATGATGAAGAGGATAGGACCTAGTAGTACAGAGCCTTGTGGAACTCCACTCTGGACGTTGCTTGGCTTCGACAGTTGGCCAACTTGGCCCAGCACCGAGACCCTCTGAAACCTCCCAGGCTCCCAGTCAGGAAGTTGTGGAACCACCTTCCCAGAGGTCCTGTGATGCCGTGTCTCCTGCAGCTGAGCTTATGTAGGAGGATGTCATGGTCCACCTTGTCAAAGGCCTTTGCGAAGTCCAGGTATATGACATCTGTGTTTTTTCCTTCTTGTAAATTTTGCAGGATGTTTTCGTAGTGGAGTGACAGACAAGAATTAACGGCCCTGCCTGAAACCATGTTGGCCGTTGTTTATGGAGTTGTTGGTCTCTAAGAATATAATACAAGAAAATAGTTATTCAGATGGAGATTTCAGTCACTCAGTGATGTCAGTGATGTTTCAAAATTCTGGAAAAAAGCAGTTTTCTTTGAAAGATTTGAATGGAGAGCAGAAGTGCCCAAACCTGTCTAATAGTTATATAGTTGGTTGTGTACTTTCTCTGTCCCATTCAAACACTGTTGTAAAGCGAATTTTTAGTCATTAAAGTCCACAAGTGTTGTGAGTTTGCTCCATGTAAAACATGGTAGGCATATAGGTATATCTGCACATCAATTATGTATGGATGACAAACTAACAGATGCACTCAAAGATGTTGTTTCTGATGTTACTGATAGTGAATGTAAAAAAAAATATTCATGGTAAGTTCCAAAAATGAACAGGAGTTTTCCATAAATTGCTTAAATCCGCGGATCTGATTATCTGAGGGTGCTGAGGTGACATTTTTTGTATACTGTGAGTCTCTCATTGTGGTTTCTTTATTATGTCCAAATGTTATGCAGGCAAGTGATCCGATTCTTTTTTTATGTGTCAGGACGTTTATCAACGTATTAACGTTATGCCAAGGATTTTGGGTGAATATATATTGTGTGTGTGTAATGTCTAAAACACTAAATATTCATTGAATATTGACTACAATGAACATAAATGTGTGTTATCTAACATAAATACCCCTGAAGTACTAACATTTATCGACTCGGTGATAAAATACCCATTTAGCTGCTTTAAATGAGTGAGTTTGAAATCAGAGGAAAATTATATTGATCTCAGGAAATTTTTAAGGAAAATCCACAAATCTGTTCTGACAGCCCTGATAGTAATAGTAACAAATAATATTTGTAGGTGCCAACAGTACACAGCATTCACTTATTATTATTATTATCTCAACAAAACATTCACTCCATTATTATTTTTATCAGTACAACATTTATTTTATTTTATTATCTTTATTTAAGCACAACATCCACTCATTAATTATTATTATTTTTATAATTATCTCTACTAGAAGAGAGGATGGGGTCTTCAAGCACACTATATTACCTACTAGTGTGTTTATTGGTTACTCATTTAATAATTGATGGAGTATTGGCTGAGGAAGAACTTGGCAGAGGTAATTATAATAACGACATATTTCCATTAATTGTAAGTTAGGGAAAAGTGTTACGTATTTCGAGCCATTAATAAAGTTGGTAATTTTGATGTAATATTCACAGCCCTTTTCATTACTTCATCCAGCTGTATTTCTTTAATCTAATTACTGAGCAAAAGACCACACAATAAATCTGTACTATCAGACAATACATGTTTCTGGGTCCAATTGTTCTTATATAACAAATGTAAAGAATGTATTAGAAGAGGAAAATACATTATAAAAACATATATTGATTAATAATGGTTTTGTTTTATCAATGTATCTTAAAAATTGCAAGCTTTCCAAACTTTCAAAAAATCTCTCTAAAATCTCAAAAAATGCAATTCCATGTTCATTCCATGATATAATGTGGCACTCACCATACATACATCTTAACTACCTGGTGTGACATCTAATTGGGGATGGGGGGGGGGGTGGAGGGGCAAGCGAAGTGAGCAGCGAGGGGGGGGGGGGGGGTGGAGGAGCGAGCGCAGCGAGCAGCGTCGCAGGCAAAAGCACCCACGGCACAGCCGTGGTGGGCAAAGCCCAGTGCTTGTCTGATAGTAAAGTTGAACCTAAACCGTTAATAGATATGCCGTTGAGTATTATCCAGAGCTGATCTAACAAAATCAGGGCTTGGGACAACTACCAGGAACTACAGTACAGCATATGAATTGGAACAATGTATAAATCATTGAATGGTCTTATCATTAATAATATCCTGTTTAGTTATTTTATATTTTTCTTTCTACAAGAAATGAGCCTAATTTATTTGTTAGAACTACATGTAATTACAGTATATATATTTTTGGGCAGGTCTCGGAGAAAACTACGAATGGCATGCGTTGGACGAGGGTCTGCTGATTGCCAAACAGACCGGAAAACCTCTCATGTTAATTATCCACAAGTCATGGTGTGGTGCTTGCAAAGGTAAAGAGATATCAAAGGGAGTTAAAATGTATTAACCTTCTCTGATATTATAAATTTATTTGGTGTTAATTCAAGGCTGACAAATTGAGGAATATATGTTCAGTACTGTATGTGTATAATATATGAAGAAATATGTTTTGTTTCTTAATATTTGCAGCATTGAAGCCCAAGTTTGCTGCCTCCACTGCCATCTATGAAATGAGCAAAGAGTTTGTGATGGTCAACACTATAGATAGTGAAGAACCCAAGGAAGAAAAGTATGCTCCAGATGGGGGATATATTCCACGTATTCTATTCCTTAGTGAGTATTATTCTGTAGGCCTGTATTCCACATATTCTATTCCTTAGTGAGTATTATTCTGTAGGCCTGTATTCCACATATTCTATTCCTTAGTGAGTATTATTCTGTAGGCCTGTATTCCACGTACAGTATTATATTCAGTAGTGAGTATATTATACTGTATTCATTTTCCTCGTATTTTCATACTGTATTTGATTTTCTCATTGTATGTTTTACAGTGTACTGTCTTTATTATTCTCAGACTGTATGTGTGCCTATTAATATTAATTATGCATCAGGAGTTCTATTCTACCTCCTTCAATATTATAATTATATGCTGTACAATTTTATATAAATACTCACAGTTGATATATTCACTTCAATTATCTATTCTACACCAGTTGCAAAAGATGAGTTTATGATGGTGTAGTACAGTACTGTACTGTATAAAGCTTTAGGAAAATATCTTGCTTCCTTTAAAGTCAGGGCTGTTTGCAAGAACATTGTTGGTGATGATGATGGTGTGGTAACGGAATGACAATTCCATAGACACACTACACCACCATTATACAGGTAAAGTCATGGTCCAATGTTCTGCAACCTGGTGAATAAAAGCGAGCTATTTGAGTTAATTTTATTAACCAAAATTGCACACACCAACAGCTATAGTTTCGGATCATTTTTCGAAGCCATCTCATTGGAAGGTGTTGCAGGACTATTGACCATGACTGTACCACACCACTGATATTCTTGTATATAATTCTCACATACTTCAAACTGTACAGCATTATATTCTCCTCAGATTCAAATGGTGAAGTACAGCAGCAGCTCTACAATAAGAACGGTAACCCCAAGTACAAATTCTTTTACTTCGATGACGAGGCGGTTGTAGAAGTTATGAAGGAAGCCATGCTGTAGGCCTATATTCCACATACAGTACAGTATTATATTCAGTAGTGAGTATATTATACTGTATTCATTTTCCTCGTATTTTCATACTGTATTTGATTTTCTCATTGTATGTTTTACAGTGTACTGTCTTTATTATTCTCAGACTGTATGTGTGCCTATTAATATTAATTATGCATCAGGAGTTCTATTCTACCTCCTTCAATATTATAATTATATGCTGTACAATTTTATATAAATACTCACAGTTGATATATTCACTTCAATTATCTATTCTACACCAGTTGCAAAAGATGAGCTTATTATGGTTGTTGTTCTTGTTGATGTTCTCACTGGGCAGAATGGCCTCCTGCCCCACAGACCCCAGGTACACTCTGGTCACAGTGTATAAAACAAATTAAAATAAAGGAGGGGCTGGCCCTATATACCTGGGCTACCGAAGCACATCTCAAGGAAATGGGACCAGAGCTTACTGGACCAGGGAGTCTGGGGGCCTCCAACCGCCAGGGAGATTGGGAGAAAGGCTTTGATCCCACAGCCAGTGCTGTGGGCCCAAGTTCACGTTACCACAAGAGCTACAAGTGGGGCCGTACCTTCCATGAGACCAGCCCTGAAGGGACCATAAGGCGGAGGGAGTTTACACTGCTGCATGCAAAGGGAAATGCACCCCCGTGTGCTGGCGATCCACACAGCAGTGGGAAAAAAAAAAGGCCTCCGGTTGCAGTACACCTCATGTGGGCAGATCTCGTCAAATCTACTAGAAAGTGACCAGATCCTACAACAATCTTTATTCTAGCCCTGTGGGGGACAACTAATATTCACAGAGAATAAAGTCAGCCCCACTGGGCCCAGGCAAGGGTGTGGTAGAGGTTCCAAATTCGTCATTTTTGGATAACCAGCCCTCACCAGTGGGAAGGGGTGATAGAGAGGTGGGACAGTAAGTGCAAAGGAAAGAAAAGGAACGGAGGGATACATGAAGAACTGAAAAGGATTAGCTGGGGCCGAAGGGACGCCAAAACCCTTGAAGTACTGCCCATGTCTCCGCAGGCAATACTTCCCTTACGGGGAGTTTATGATGGTGTAGTACAGTACTGTACTGTATAAAACTTTAGGAAAATATCTTGCTTCCTTTAAAGTCAGGGCTGTTTGCAAGAACATTGTTGGTGATGATGATGGTGTGGTAACGGAATGACAATTCCATAGACACACTACACCACCATTATACAGGTAAAGTCATGGTCCAATGTTCTGCAACCTGGTGAATAAAAGCGAGCTATTTGAGTTAATTTTATTAACCAAAATTGCACACACCAACAGCTATAGTTTCGGATCATTTTTCGAAGCCATCTCATTGGAAGGTGTTGCAGGACTATTGACCATGACTGTACCACACCACTGATATTCTTGTATATAATTCTCACATACTTCAAACTGTACAGCATTATATTCTCCTCAGATTCAAATGGTGAAGTACAGCAGCAGCTCTACAATAAGAACGGTAACCCCAAGTACAAATTCTTTTACTTCGATGACGAGGCGGTTGTAGAAGTTATGAAGGAAGCCATCGAGACATTAGAACATCAGCCTGTGAAGAGTGATGAGCTTTGATGTTTTAATGATTATTTAGCCAGTATTACTTAGTAAGTAACCATTTAATTATCTAGTAAGCAACCAATTTCACCAATGTGTTCAGAATATGTAGTACAGAATATTATTTGCTGGTACTGTATATACATATTATACCATATTTAGAAATTACTTTAAAAGTTACGTAGCTACTCTGTGATTTAAAGTCTTTTCTTACCAATGTTGTAGATCACCTCTTAAGTTTAGGCCTCCAACAAACCACAGATCCAGCTTTCCAATAATGTAGTTGTTCTGGGCCGTATATAACATCTGTCCTGGGTATGACTATAAACTACACCCGGTGGTGAGGCTCTGATTGGGGACTCTTAGAGTTGTAGGGAAACTGGAGTTACCCTTTAATCACCATAACTCCCAGGTCTATTCTGACCCGGAATCGTAGCACCTGTTTAGGGTACCTGCTGCCTTGTATGGTATGCCTTTTTAGGCAAAGGCTAGGAGAAGGAAAACTCTGAATCTAAACCCCCTGCTGCCTTGTATGGTATGCCTTTGACAGGCAAAGGCTAGGCCCACCGCCGATACCTGTGGTGGTTATAAGCAAGGGCATGCCAACCATAAAAATTTTCGCTCCAACAAAAAATGATGATGGCAACCACACCAGAAATGGCCCCCAATTCCCGGCAACCCTTAAGTGGGCAGGGGGTAGTTGGGGGCCGGCAACAGATGTGGAGAGCAGTCATCGCCCGTCCAACCCCATCCTAAATGGGAAAATACGAATGTTAAACAAAAATGATGATGATTGATGTGGTGTTGAAAATGGTGTGGTACCGGTATAACAACTCTGTTGTTCATCTATGAAATCATCCATCATACCAGTACCACACCATCGTATGCACCATGAGTGTTGTTGAATATGATCCTATATTCCATTTGTGTGCAGCTCTGAATCATGGTCCATGATGGGGTACTTATTTTTTGTCCCCTACATGTATGTTTAAAAAGATGAGAACTAACGGTTGAGTTTGCTATTTGTCCCCATCTGCAAAACCAAAGTGAAGAGGTCCAATATCATATTCATATTATTATTATACCAATGTGCCATATTGTATATCTTGCTGGAGTCATCTTGGTCAAGCTGAGGAGAGAATTCATTGCAGGTGGGGAGCTAACATTATAAAAACAAGAACATGAAGGAAAACCCTTCAAAAGCTCCGGCTCTTAATGATTCAAGTGAAATAATAAAATATCCATATGTAAAGGTATCAAAAATATGAATTATGTTTTATCTGGATTTTCGTATTCATATGGTTATATTGAAATTTTGAAAATGAACCCTTTTTATTGAGGGTAAACCACTCGGTTGAACCCCCTCTCGGTTGAACCTCTTAAATATTGGTTGAACCCCTTTTAAGAAGTGGTCACCCCAAGAAGAAGAAAAAATTATAATAATAAATGATTCAATGTCGGTAAAAGAAAATGGATGAGAGGATGAGAGTGAGTGAGTGAGTGAGTTGAACCCCTTTTAAGAAGTGGTCGCCCCAAGAAGAACAATAATTACGATAAAACCTAGAGCTCTCGGCTTAGGCCGGAGCTAAAAATTTATACAGTGCTTAAAAATACTTACCATTTCTGTTGGAAAGTATCTTCAGTCCATTCTTTGTTCTGGGAACTAATGAAATAGGGTTGAGTCGTCCATTATTGCAGTGTGTGTTTTACCCTTTCCTGAGAATATTGTTCTACAATATTGTCCACACGATAGAGCAGTGCTCGCAAACACAAGCGAGCTGTTTGCCTGTTGACAGGCTTACCGCTTGTGTTCGCGAGCACTCCAGCAAACTGCCCGTGCTGGTGGTGGTTCGAATTCACTGAACACTGTGGCTACCCAGTAGTATTAGCCAGTCTTTACACCATTCGTCTTTCTGCACTGTGTTCTTTTTCTTCCTCATACACATAGCAATTATTATGGTACACAACGCTATACACTTGTGTTCCTTCTTATTAGGCTCCATAGTTATCAAACCTCTCACGAGGATAATGAAGAGTAGAAGTGTGAATATGGAAGTGAAAAGGGGACTGCAAAATAGTATAATCCTGCTAATACTGACATATGCGTTGGAAACATGGACATGGAGTAGGGCTCATCAGTCAAGAATAGGTGCTGTGGAAATGAGTAACTTGAGAGTTGCATGTGGACTTACAATGTGGGATGGAGAAAGTAATGAGAGTGTATGAGCAGTGGCGTTGCGAGGGGGGGACATATGTCCCTGGGCGCAGCATTTAGGGGGGCGCCAATTGCCAATTTGAAGTTGGGGAAAAAATCAATAAATTAGATGAACAATTCGTTTTTAACCCATACGAACCGCAATTCCCATTACGCTACTAGCGCCTCAACCGGAAAAACAGGGTGATTTTTAAAATTTCGATTTTGTAAAAACAATTCTTACACATTTGTAGAGCTTGATTTTACACACTAGAATTTGAAATCTAAAGTTTCCTTAGTCCACTGGTTTGCGTACAATAGCGCGTGAAAGTATAAAATACTGACCCCTAAAAATGAAAGAAATCGTGAGCGAGCGTAGATTTCTCGTGCAAATATGACGAAATAAATAGTTTTGAATGCAGAAACGTATATAATAACATATTTTATGTATTACATGTAGTACCTGAAAATTAAATATATAAAAAATGTATGTAAAAAATATAACGAAAACAATAAAATACATTATTGGCGTTTACGCTTATCCCAAGTGACTCGGATAACTCGTGGAAGTGTAAACAAGCCCCAGGGAGAGGGTAGGAAGGATATGAGGGACAGGGGAAGGCAGTCAGGGCCGGGAGAGAGGGGGACGTCTGGCTGCGTGCGAGGGTGATGGTGATATAGATAGACTTCTCACCACCAACGATGCTCGGGTTTGATAATTCTCCGAGGTGTGCGGAACTTTGTATGTCCTAGATGTGTGAGGAAGGGGATGGGTAGTGATAGTGATGAAGAGGATGCCGGGTTGATGGTAAATGGAGGCGTGTTAGAGGAAGTGCAACAGTTCTGCTACTTGGGAGATGTGTTGGACTGTGAAGCAGAATTGGAAAGAGCAGTAAGAGCGAGAGTAGCAACTGCATGGGGAAGATGGCGAGAAATGGCCTGTTTATTGGTGAACCGCAGCATAGGGCTGAGGACCAGAGGAAGGACATACGAAGCCTGTGTGAGACCTGCTCTTATGTATGGAACAGAAACATGGGCATTGACAAACAGACTGATGGAGGTTATACGCAGCTGTGACCGTAGAATGCTGAGATACATGGCAGGAATAAAGTGGCAAGATGGGAGGTCTAGCAGTGAAGTGGCAGAGATGTGTGGGGTTGAAGACCTTTCTGTTGGGTTGAGGCAGAGAAGACTGAGATGGTTTGGACATGCGAGAAGAGCGGAGGTGTGTGTGTCGAGTGAGGTGGAGGAGGTGAGAGTTGGGGGCCGGCGACCGGTGGGAAGGCCCAAGAAAAAGTGGAAAACGTGTGTAATGGAAGATATGAATTTAATTGGAATAGAAGAACATATGGAGAGCAGTCATCGCCCGTCCAACCCCATCCTAAATGGGAAAATACGGACGTTAAACGAAAATAATGATGATGATGATGACCACCCATTCGACCAGCTGTGACTGGTCAGACACATTCGTTTGGACACCACGACAAGTGTGCCCGCCGCGTGCACAAGAGGTAAGCCCATCAACAGGCGAACACCTCGCTTGTGTTCGCGAGCACTGCTTGATCGTGTAGATATATACTGTACAGTAATGGGAACAAACATGAGATTGATGAAGAATGACAATAAAGATACAAGTCACCCAAGTTCGAGTGTGTAAGAATGGATGAATACTGGTAAGCTAATATACCATTATCTCCTGTCCTTGGTAATAATAATAGTGAGACCATTTTCATTTTATTGTATTTGTTACTTCCATTCACAAGCATTACATATTTGCAAATAGATAAGAATTTAAGACCATCCTAAATACAGCAGTATGGTATGTACTGTCAATGCAGTAAAGGGAAAGTGATGCAGGGGGTACAAAATTAATGGTTATCAGTGACATTTTGTAACACTAATATCATTACAATACTGAATTTCACTTAAATGTTGGTTTCTTTCAACATACATTCACTTTATCCCTTTGTAATATACGAGTCCACGGATGATGAGACATTAGATAGTAAATACAGTAGAAAGAACATCTATGAATGTGAATATTTGCCTCATAATCCATGTTGCAATCATATATATATATATAGACATATGCAAAAGGCATGATGCACACTTCATACGCCATCACTGTACAGTGGCGCAAGGATATTCAGTCACACTCACACATAAAACTACCATAAATTCTCTGTGAGGAATCCAGTTTTCCTCAAACTGTTAAGTGCAGTGATGATATACTGTGAAGGCCAAACTAAAACATGATTCTCTTTAACAAAAATATAAATTAATCCACTAGTGTACTTAAATATCTCCTTTTTTTTTGGACTACACATAATGAAAATAGGCACTTCTCAAATTCTAAATGGACATTAGCTAACAGTTTCTTGCTTGAAGCAAATACAGAACTATGCTCTCATGTTATTGTTCACAACCTATTCATTTGCTTGCTTGCTTGCTTTTAATTGTGAAAGCTTGTTTTAAAAATAAAACAAACAAAGGATTGTTGTTTCCACAAGGGTACCGTCACATAACATTTGGACCTTTCACACTTGGGTACCTCTGCAGAAAACTTAAATTCGGTATTAAAAAATAATGAAAAATAAAATATAACTGTGCTAACAAACACATTTTAGGGCCTTTTAGAAAATGGAATAATATGTTTGAAGTGATGTTGCTGATAATAAATTCCAAAGATTCTCTACCAAAAGCAGCATTAAGGGGTGATGATTTTGTCAGCTAATTGGGGGCCACAGAGTCGTCCAACCCATACTATAACATACAACAAAAATGAGTTATTCTGTTTTTTGTGGCTGTTAGAAGGAATCAAAGAAGCCTCCAATTCAAAGACACACCCCTTCCCAATCCACCATAAGCCTGCGTGTAAAAACCCTCGAGTGAGAGTACGTGTCCTGCAGTGAACTATAAACAGTAACTGCAAACAACCAGAGACAACAACTTAAGTATTTCACAAGCAGAGTAAAGCACTTGAAACTTTAGATTACTTACGACTAAACAGATCTTTCACATCACTTTAGGACATAGTTCAGAATTTCAAGGTCACTGGCAATGGGAATGGTTTGTTGATGTACAATACAATATTCAATTTGACTTGAAACTGGATGCTACTTTAATTTTACAGAGAGATCACAGGATTGAGGTTTTCACACCATTTGTCTCCTGCTGAGAGTAAACTCCAAGGAAAAGTGTAGTACAGTAATTACTTACAATCCCACAGCTCTGACAATGAATTTATGTCCCAAGACTTTAAAAACACAAAAGTACCTCCTAGACACTATTTCTTGGGTTGTTATTGCCAGCAACAATACACTTCCATAAACAGAAGGAATACACTTGTCTCTGGAGGTTGAAGGAAAAAAAACATGCCTGTTAGCACTGATTAAGGGATCAACGATAAAAAATGATACAAAATATTCCTGTATAAAAATAACAAAGTCACACAATTGCTGGCAATGTTTTTACAGTTTGACACAATTGGTGATAGTCACAGCAAGTATAGGGGCGGTGCATTAACATCTCCAGTGACCCTCAGTTGTCCGTTTGTTACAAGGATAAAAAATTCACTAAAAACACACAAAAGCATACACCACAAGACAATCAACAAGAGACCTCATGGCCTCATAAGGCTGTTTACTGTAAAACTACAAAGTGCTTCAAGGGAATAAGAATGAAAGAATAAGCCTCTGTTACTTCAGATAAAAGGGTGAACAGAAGTGGGTATAATACAGTATACTGTCAGTAAGACTCTTCTTCATTTGGTGTTAATTTTATGTAACTTATCTACGAGGATGATAAGTGAATGAACCGAGTGTCATGGGTAACATGAACATGCACCCCACCATACTGTTTAACTGTGACATGGGAATAACTTGCTGGTCAAACTACACTTAATTCACCGCTGTAAAGATCAGGACAATGACCAGCCTTCTATTAGCTACCTCCAGCACAAACCCAGAGATCATTGGTATAATTGTTTCTTAGCATTGTATGTGGAACTACATTAAAACTCTGCTCATACCAAGAGCAGGTATAACCAGATTCTAGCAGTTTGTGCAAAACATTATGAGTTTTATGCAAAAATAATACAAAATGAGATTACTATTCAATATAAAACCATTTATAATCCTTTGGAACAAGATTTACATAAAAAGAATGTTTCAATAATAAGGACCCTGTGATCACATTTGAAAACTGAAGGCTTCTGATTCCACCTGACTGTGTCACGAAATAAACTCCTATATAGGTGGTCTTTCATGACAATATTTGAAGGACTCATTTATCTTCAATTTTCTGACTACATCACAGGATCCCTTCAGATGAACTGTGAGCCTAATATTAACATATGATCCTGATGAGACTTTCTTCCTTTGGTCAGTAAATGATTAAAAAAAAGATCCAGTCTCATAGCACCACCTATCAAGATAAAACCTCACACAGTTCATCTCATTCTAATGGAAAAGAAATATTAGCATTGCTGATTTGTGATTCAAGAAGCTGACAATAGGCACATATACATCTTAACTGCAACACTTACATCAATGCCTGGAGGCTATATAGAAATGTTTAAAGTCTCCTTGTCATCAGGATCATTTCCCTATCAACTATACAATCAGCAATAACTCTTTCTATATTTGAGTATGATCCTAAGAGATTTCATATAAATGAGATTCCATATACTGTACATACAGTACTGTACAGCACATTTTGCTGTGTACTGTCCTGTTGACATGATAGTAACTCCACATACTGTGTACACACTTGAGTCTTGTCACACTGAGCCCAACCAAAGTAATTATATTGTTTATTCCAGATTTATCAGAGTTAATGTGGCAAATGTTTTGCCAGATCACAAATTAATGGTATATAATAATTGAAATTCACTCCTGCTAGCTTACATAAACTAGAGGAAATCTATAAGTTGGGTTGCCATTTTGGCACGTCACTTCATGCAGACAATTAACATATGATGTTTCAGTTATACACTCCCTACATAGACCTTAGTACTTAAAATCTCTCACCTCATAAATACCAGACTATTCATTGCATATTTTCTAACATAACTACTTTTATCAGATATTATGAGGTAACAGTCATCACAAAAGTTTGGATGGATCTGTAAATCAGTCTTTCACCAACTTTTGTGTCCCGGCAAATTAACATCGCATCGGAATTGAAACTTGACAAAAAACAGACTTCATGCAATCAGTAGCCAGAGAATAATAACAAAGATTGCTTCCTTGATGTCTGTAATGTGACTGTAACTTTACATCGTATAACTCACACTCAAGTCTTATTCATTTAGCCACTTGCCTGTGTCACCACTAACGACAGTCACGTTAACATATAATTAATTATCCTGTTGGTGAATGGACAAGAGTGATTACCTATATAAGTTAATTAAAAGAAACTGAATGTAGATGAGAACACTACCCGAGGAGGCGCCTTTAGTACTATCAAGTAATTTTGTAGAATTTCTTCAGATCAAAAAGCACCAAGAGAAGTAGAGTAATGAAGCATCAATGTATAAATGCCCCTCCTCAAATAAAACTCTACCTCCACATTCTGTCAGGTTATATTACACTTCATCTTAAAGGAAACGTCTCTATCTAGGCAATACTACAAGACCCCTAACAAAAACATACTGTACTAAATGACATACAAATCTTGACAAAAAAAATAAGTGACCCAAGAAAGTCTGGTGGTGAAAGGTAGGTAGGTACAGGTAGTGGCATCAGGTGAAGGTAGAGGGAGGGATCTACAATATGATGATGATAGTTCCTGTCTAGACAAAAGTGGCCATAGCCGATGGTGACTTGTCCTCAGGGGCCGGCTTCCTCTTGCCTGTAGCGCCTCCGTACTGTCCAATGAACGATCCATCTTCTGTGAACCTCCCTGTGGTTGGTAAAGTGGTGGAATATCAGATATGGAGATACTGTAGTATGCTTTTGGTACCCTAGAGCTCCTCAATTCTTCCAAACTATGCCAGGGAACAGGACCAGAAATATTGGTGGCCTGTTGCCTGGAAAAGTTTGGAGTAATCTGCAGTTGTTCCAGATTTACCAACACTGTATTAACATAATCATCAATGAATTATGAACATCAATTGAGGACTAGCTTTTTTTTATGTCATTTGTTTAATACTACAATCATCATCATCATTCACATTATACCTCAGTTCCCATTTCTTCAGGGGAGGGGGGGCTCTAGGGCCAAGGCTGGAAAAATAAAAAAAATACCAGACAGAGTTCCCAATGAAATGGGTAACACTCGCTGTCACTCCCCCTTCCAAGCCAGTAGTGAAACATCATTAAAAGACTTATCCTCAAGTGGTATTTATATAGTTAATATTTCTAGTTATCCATAATACGATTTCTCTAATTATCCTCAAGTGGTATTTCTATAGGCAATATCTTCAGTTAGGATAACACAAGTATTATGACTCTAGAAAACCAAGATGAACATTATACATCTTGCTTCTGGTAAACTTACAGCAAACAGGAATCATCAATGTAACCAAGACCTTGACAATTTTTGTAATACTATATATAAATTGAATAATTTTACCACTGTACTTATGGACATGATGAAAACCAATACTGGATGTAAAATTGAATACCTGTACAATACTTAAGATTTCAACTAAGCTGAAACAAGTAAATTATCTTTGTGACATGTACCGGTACTTAAGGCTTACATGTAAAACAATGCAGGTAAAACATCAAACTAGGGTGGCAAATGCATTGGATGAGGTCTCTCCTTTCTTGCGGCCGTACTGACCAATGAAGGAGCCGTCTTCAGCCATACCTGCTCCTGAGAGGGCCAAACGAGCGAGCAATCAGCAGATATATATATGTACACAAGCATCAATTGTCTATATGCAGGAGGGAGAGAATACTTATCTACAATAATGATTAAATAAAATCTCTGGCCTAAGAACAGACACAGTGGGCCCATTTCACAGTTGTGAATGGTCTATCCAAACGGAAGACAGTGTAGGAGTTTGTTATGGGGCTTTGGTGATTCTGATGATTCTTTCTATGTAAGTAATAATTGTCCTTTTAACTGTGTGGAATCTGTGAGTAAAGTGGATTCTGAAATATATGGTGTTTATCAAGACAAAAATGTGTGGCTAGGGAGGAAATGAAATAGCAGCAGATTCTGTGAAATTGACCCACTGACAGCCTCTAACAATCATAGGTATTATATACAATAAATATAATTTATTATTTAAACACCTATAAATGCAGTTCCTGCTGATTTTTCTGTACTTAGGCACTGAGGGCAAGCAAATAAGGATATAGTGCACTGTATGAATACAAATACAGTATATTTGTTCACTAGATATGCATTAAGTGATAACAATATTCAGTATAAACTACTTGTGCAAGTAATTACTGTAATCAGCTGTGATACTAATTACCTTATTTTCTTAACTCTATGGCTGTGGTGTGCCTGATAAAAATCATGTTCGAGGTGGTACAGTTTTGGTAAAGTCAGATTCTTGTCACTTCAAAAAGTTTCACAGAAATTATTTTCATACAATCTTGGAAAATTAATCTATGTTCTTGTCAATGAAACCAGTGACATGACTCTTGATGTCTCCGTTATGATGTGGCAATGAGCTGAAGACAACATTGTATAGTTTGTAAGAATGTTATGACATGATGACTGTATGACTTTAGTGTTGCCCATCAAAAACACCTACCATAAGGCAACCACAGCCAAAGGGTTTAGAACCATATAAAAACAAAGTGATAAATTTCTAAACGTGAATTGCTGGAACTAAAATATAATAACAACATGGGGCATGTGACACGATACAAATCACTAAAGTAATTTGTAAGTATTGTATATCAAGAGGGAAACTTATGTTTAGTAAATTATTTTCATCATTTTGAATATAGTTGAAGGTTATGAATTTGAAAAAGAAAACAAACTAAATATAACTTTAAAGGAAAATCATTTACTAAGAGTATATTCTTCTGATGAAAGTATTGTTAAAAAAATCTTATAATCTGAATATTCTCCAGTATTGTAGTGTAAAAGAAATGGGAATTGCATGAAGAAAAAAGTTGCAAAAACTCTAAGACAAACAAAACTGTTCACATACAAACAAACAAGCTAAAGATCTAGGCAAGAACTACAAAACAGTATTCCAGCTTTTACAAACTGAAAATAAAAATTGCCTTGATTACCAACAAGAGACTAAGAGTTCTCTTTTTCACTTACAAAACCAATAACAGAATAAGGAAGTGGCCGAGGGAGTAAAATTCCTAATTTAGTTGAGGGGGGCAATTGAAAGTTACGAACTAGACAGGCTGGATAGTAAAATCATAATTTGCTTTGAGCATAAAAATATAAAAAGAACTTTAATCATTTTCCGTACTAAAAATGAATTCTATGTACAGGTAACTGATAAGTTTTGTTTTTTTCCCCTCAAGCTCATGATCCAGAATCATAGATATGGAGCCTGTGCAGTACTGTCAGCTTGTCCAAACTCAATGACTACTCATGACTAACATAAAAATAATTATTATTAATGGCTTCCACACCATGTCTGATTATAGGTGAAAGTATTGTACAGGTGCCATATCTACAATTCTGGATCATCAGTCGAGAAAATAAGCAGCGTCAAAGGCTTAAAATTTAACTCCATTACAGTACTTCTTTCATTACTGTAACTGGCATAAAGGAATCATTTCTGTAAACAAATACCTGGCGATTTCAATCTTGACAGAAATATTTATGGCCAAATGATAACCACAGTATATTTACTGATATTCAAGGCAAGTAATAAGATGAAGGATAAACAAGCAAATATGATGCAATAATTACATAACAAGTGCAAATAAAGCTACTAAAATTTCAAATCTATAATCAGCTTTTCTCTGGCAGATGGTACAGGTTCACAATTGATATCTGCAGGGTGCAATGGATTGGCTCAATACATCGACTCCTTTCTCCTGGGTGGCAAGCATAGGGTCATAGGCAGGAATATCAGTGGTGTTGATGATGGCACAGTACTGATATGATGGCTATGTATTGCATCTAGGGAGTCATCATACCATTACCACACCATCGTATGCAAGAATATCCCCAGTGTTAATGATGGTACAGTACCAATATAATGGCTGTGCATTGAGTCTAGGGAGTCATTGTACCGTTACCACACCGGCGTCAACACTATGAATGTTCTTGCATACGGCCCTTAGAATGCAATCACAGCTACCCTTCACGATATTCACAGAGGACAGTTACCATCAGCTAGAGACACGCCGACACTAACTAATGCCCAAACTGATTAAAGCCGAAGGGTCAACTAACCTGTGTCTCCATCACCGTACTCAGCCATTGAATCAGTGTCAGACTCTATTGGGTTCTTCACGTCACTTCCCAGGCTGTCCCTCTTGGCTCCATCCAGGCTGTAGGTACAAGCAATGGTGAAAATATAGTGATACACTGGGTGCCCAAGAAAAGCCGTACTAAATTTCAGGTCTATATTCATTCTCTAGGACAGGAAATTGCAACTCAATTACTCTTGCAAATCAGTCAAACTTTAATTTGCATTAATTTACAAAATATTCATTAAGGGATTATTACTTCAATACACAGCAGTGCTGATGTTTACTACCATAAAATAGTACATAGAACTGTATGATATAGACTGTTATAGAGGTACTACATAACAATATCCAACAACGTACGGTTGGGCAAACTCTGGGAAGCCTTGTTCCTCGTTGAAGTCTGTGCGACCGTGGGCAGCTTCTCTCTCATGGACAGCATACTTTCCTCCACGATTCCGTTTGACAATGCAGACAATGATCAGGATGAGGAGAAGGAAGGCAATGGCAAGCATCATACCAATAAACCATCCCCGTGTGGCAATGTTGTCAGCTGGACGACGAGTCACTCCTGCAGGCTGTAAGTCACATATATTTATGGGTTAATTATTTATAAGTTGCTAAATTTATAGGTTAATTTACGGTACAGTGTTCTTACAAATATCATATTGATACACACTTGCTGATAAAGATACTGTATTAACATTATATGCGTATGGTAAAAATTATACTGTACATAGAACATACAAGATAATTTGGAATTAATGGTCCTTTGTACCTGTACAAAGCTACTGCTGCTGCTGTTGCTCTCAAATGAAAGACAGAAAAAAATTCACAGGTTTCTGCAGCACATAAATTCAACCAGCAAAATTCAAAACAAAATCATTGCAGTAGAGTCCCATGGTGAAGGGATCAACAAACAGTACTGTACTACCTGGCACAAATTATTTGGAAGAGAGAAATGCTATTATAAATTCCAAAAGATGACATTTTGCTGTCCAGAAGTCAGAATATTACTACCCTACTGCTAAATAAATAAAAAAACATGCACCATTACCATATGAACGCAATCTTTCTAATGATAGTATTAATAAAGAAATAAGAAGGTACCGCATGGATGCCGCTGTCTCTCTAATGGTGGTATTAATAAAGAGAAAGTAAGGTACCACATCTTTCAATCATATTATTCCAACATGAGAACAGGCAAACACTATTCTTTTATGGTGAATAAAATATATTATATATTATATAATATATTATTTCCGTCAACAAGAGTGGGTTTTATTCACGCCAGTGTGATTTCACCACCACTATTGTTTAATATCAATACAGATAGCCACATTATCTTATTAACATCTGAAATAAAGCTACTGTATCTTTATTTAAATATACACTATTAATGTACAGTAGTTTGACATGGATAATTTTCTTCTTACTAAGAGAAGATGTCATACCTCCTTTGTCTTAATAATACAGTACCACTGGAATAAAAGTCAACTGCAATATAAATATAAAACATCTAAAAAGAGTATACAATATTAAAATCTGTTTGGTCATAAAGATGAAATTTCAAGGAACTGGAAATAATTTGGTATATAAAAGATGTAAAAACAATTACTGTACTATAATTAGAATCCTCTCCTGTGAGTTCACTCCTTATTGATAGTGTCAGTTGAGGAACCACCATCTGCAGGTCAGGAAAGTGGTTTCTAGCCTTAGCTTTTAACTTTATAAAATGCATACAGTAGGCCCTCGATATAAGATGAATCAATTTTGCACTATCCTTTTAACAAAGGTTCAGTAAATCACTAAGTCTGTTTGGAAATGAGTAACAGAAGGCTGGGAAAACATTTGGTAGTTTTTGACGAGTAAACAAGTGTAAAATGAAGTTGTGGAATCAAGTATTTATTCATTGTATATCAAGGGTCAATGGTAACTCATTCCTTAACTACCATATACTGTATCAAGTGGCCCATGACACTGTTAGAAAACTGAGTGCCACTGATCCTTCCTAAATCCTAAATGTACAATGTAAAACACTCTACTTCAATAGAGTTGAGGTCATCTCTTATATGACAGTGTTTGAAGGAAGTACTGGGCTTTCAATATTAGCCATGTAACTCCAAGAGCCTGAGATGAATCAATTGGTAGTCTGTGATGCCAAGGATGATACAACTCAATCTTGCTTGCTTTAAATACCAATATGCTAATACTTTATATCGAACACACAAACACACACACACAAAAAAGGATTGGTATATACATCAGAAGGTTTATCAACTATGCTATACTTTCTAAGATTTAACAACTATGCTATACTCTCCTAGATTTAACTAATGACTCCACTACATGTACTTACAAAACCAGTGGCGTGGGTGTCAATCTCCTCAAGGTCCGACTCTGTGGTGAATTCTCCATCAACTGCCACCACGGCCACCTGGTACGTGCTCTCCGTCTTGAGTCCCTTCAGTACAATGAAGTCTCTGTACAGTTCTGGCTTGGTCTCATCAAACATGCTTGCCCCATACAGCCTGTGATGTGTAAAAAGCAACAAGGTATTGTAGATAATCTCTGCATCTACAGCATTCCCTTTAGCTACATACCATAAAGCCTTTTTTATTGCTTCCAAATTTCATCTGAGAGATCGTATTTCAAATGCCTAAGCAATGTAAATGATTAAACAAGTTAAGGTACAGCATGGAATGAGGATAATGTGCCTCTCTTCTGTGATGCCCTTTCTGCCTCTCTTCTGTGATGCCCTTTCTCCACTTACTTGTACTTGACAAAGAAATGGGATCCGGGGTTGCCCTCAGTATCTGGTACCCAGGTGATCTTAATGGCCACTGCACCTGTGTTAGTGCTCATATGTTGCCAGATTATAGTTGGTTTCCCGGGTGGTGTTGCCTCAGTGTCTGTGCTTCGTGTCGTGCGTTCAATGTAATACGGAGAACCCTCGCCCATCTGAAGGAAAGAGACATACATAAACATTACAATTCAGTGCCAACAAATAAATGAACAAACAGACCATAAATAACTGTAATTATTATGAAATTAAATTAAATTAATAACTCACAGTAGTGCGAGCCTTGATGGTGATGCGGTACTTGGTGCCTGGCTTGAGGGAGGCCAGCTTGGCTCGAGTCACCATGGGGTCAGAGATGGGAGGGTCCCTCTGAGATTTAGTGCCAGTCACAGTGCCGACAACTTCCTCATAGTAGATGTGGTAACCTGTCAGGATGCCGTTGGGTTGCTTGGGCTTTTTCCAGATGAGGAAAAATGCAGATGAACCCATAGGGATGGCATCAAGGGAGTCAACAGGACCTGGTGCTGAATGGCAAAGAAGGACGGTTCATAATTAATAAACAGGTTCTCAAAATATGCAGAAGGGTATCGTAGAGCACACACTCATTTCATTCACTCACAAAAACACAAATAATAATAATAAACAATCACTACTATTAGTGCTAAATTAATAATGACCGTACAGTACATGACAATACACTCACTTCCTTCTGGAGTGACGAAGTTGATGGGTTCGCTGGGAGGACCGTCGTAGGCACCGTTAAAGACGAGGACACGGACAAAATTCTTGGTGAAGGGCACGAATGAGGTCACAAGGGCTTTGGGTTCATTGTTGTTGCCGACAATGATGTCACGTGCTTTGTCCTGTGACTCGCTCTCAGTCCATGTCTGGATCTAAAACACAACACAAATATATTAAGGGGAGATTCTTTTGTTGAATTGGAAAGTCTATGACTCCTCCATAACTTTGACACGAAACAGATCCCCTATTGGTACTAGTGGGGGTGTTTCTTTTCTGACAAAATTTGGAGGAATAAGTAGCCTTTCATTTTACCAAATAGAGAAACTCCCCTTAAGTCCACACAAAACAACAATACAGGCTAGACAAACATATCAACATATAAATAAATAAAATCTAACCTTGTATCCCTTGAAGTGACCCCTTATGGTATCCTCAGATACAGGTTCCCAGGCCAGAATAGCTGTGGTTGCATCCTTCAAGTCTACCAGAGTCAAATTCCTTGGGGCCTCTGTTGGAACTGTAATAAAGGAAAAGAATCCATCAGTTACATACAGTATACTCCAATATCAGTCGTACCCACATCTACCAAATGGCTAAATACACTGTTTAGCACAATAAAGTCCAACAATACAACAGCTTTTTATTTTTTGTTGAGAACTTACCATCCTCTCCTGACCATCCAAGCACCTCTGCTGCGGACACATGTGCTTCACCTCGATCATTGTGCGCCTCCACTTTAATCCGATAAGGTTTAAAAGTGGGTTGGTTGGCCACGACATAATGATCTTGTATCCAGTCCACCACATCCTGAGACTCCCAAGTGGCTCCACTAACATTATCTCTCTTCCAGTACACTCTGTATTTGAACCCTGGACCATTGTGTTCAATCTCTGGCATTTTCTGGAATTAATAATCATAATTGTATCCTCACTGACAAAACAGAATGAATACAATATATATTTACAAAAGTCCAGCTTTATGTAGGCAAGTAAAACATCTATTCCATAAACACTGGCTTACAATCCCCATGAGGAAATAACAAAAATTCTACTTAAACTCTTTGGGGATCCAAGCACAAAAGACCTACATTACAAGTACAGACAGTTTACTAGCAAGTTTCATCACATCTTCAGGTTCCACTTACCGACCACTTAATGACCAGGTCATGTGGTGTTGACCCCTTGCCTTCCACACCATCAGGGTTTTTGTAGGGCACATCATAAGGTGTAGTACACATACTGGAGTGTTCTGAGGGCTGTGATGGTCCAATCTTGTTGCGGGCAATCACTCGGAAGGTGTAGTTGGTCCATGGGCTCAGGTTGATCTGGAATTGAAGAGAAGTTTACGATGTGTTTGCTGTTTCATTATTAATTAACTTAGTTTAAGATAATATCATAACATCATCCACTCTTTTTCTATGAAAAGTCAACACTAGGGATCGAATTATAGTCCTGCACATTGCAGGACTGTACCATCCATTGCATGTACCATTGCATGGCTGTACCATCCATTCATGTGTCCAACCGTACAAGTCACTTACATTGAACTGAGTGCTAGCAGCAGGAACAGACTCAAAGGCATTCTCCCAAGTGTCAGGAGTGAAGCTGGTGTTGTACTGGATGAGATAACCGAGGATAGGAGCCCGGTTGTCCCCCATGGGTTGCCACGACACACTGGCATCTCGATCATTACAGTTCACCTCCAGTAGTTGTGGTGGGTTGGGCACATCTGGTTTATATGTAGGCTTAAATTAATTATTTGTTTAAAATGCTAATGGCTGCAGAATAACCCAAGTTGCATGCCACCAATTCAATTACCCCTCCTGTTCTGTACAAATAAAGGTGAAAATTAAATAAGATACAGTATAAAAGAAAGTGTAAGGGAAATATTGGACAACAGAGTCCATGCAATAACCACCTTGGACAATGAGTGTAGCAGCGGCAGTGACTTCATCCAACTCGGTGGAGGCAACACAAGTATACACGCCCGAGTCCAACTCAGAAGTCTTGGTGATACTGAGGGAGTTGTCCGATTGCTGTACAAACCGAGGCTCTTGTTCAAAGTCAATAAGTTGGCCATCAGTAAGCCACTGTATGCTCAGCTCCAGATCACTGTCTTTTACTGCATTGCACCTGGAAATATTACAAGATATGGTGAGTGATATTGTTAGGTGATGAATGGAAATGAGTATGATGAAAGACCCTCTGCATTTCAGAAACAAGAGATTAACAAGAGGGAATGGATGTTAGGATTGACAACTTTGTCTGAATTTGAGAGTTCACTTAAGGGGGAAGTACAGTTGGCAAATCTGGAGCAACTGATTCCTCCAAACTATTCCAAGCAACAGGACGCCTTTATTTTTGTCCATCTGGTCCTGTTTTCTGGCATATTTTGGAGGAATCAAGGCACTCCAATGTACCAAAAGTATACAATACTCTCCCTTTAAATGCAATTACCCAATTTATCATTGTTTATTCGTTCTTTTTTCCTCTGTACAGTACAGCCCTACCATAACTTTCTGAACATTATTTACTGTAATAATTCCTAAACTGGGTACCTAAATGTGGCTGTTTGTCCTGCAGCAACTTCATAGTCCAGTGGAGCATCCGTGATTTTAGTCCGTTTTTTCACAACTAGTGAGCCATCCGCTTGTTGGTGACCAAATTTGTTCTCTGCAAAACATGTGTAGTCCCCTGCATCCGTAAACGACACTCCTCTGTTAGGCAAAACATCACAAGACAGTGACAAAATGTTGCAAATTGAAATACTAATATATACAATCATTGCAACATCATTCTTAAACAAGACAAATAAGACACTGGTCTGTTTCTTACTCTATGAGGAGATCTCCATCTGGGGTAACTTTGAAGCGTCCACCAGTCAGTTCCAGTCCATCCTTGATCCAAGTGATGCGTGGTCTGGGGGCTCCAAATACCCTACATGTCATATTCACTTCTTGGCCATTCACAGACTGTAGGTCACTTGGAGGTGTGCGGATCTCAGGGGGAAGGGCTGTGCAGAAGGAAATTAATAAAGATAAAATAAAATAAAACAAAAATGCAGTTATCATTGACTGGTTCCCTGAGTACTATATACTGTACAGTATACATTATTAACAATATGGTAGATGAAACCCATATTCCAAACTTTCTCTGCATTTCCTGGACAGCTAAACTTTCTTTGAACAAACTTTTTTTCTACCAATGAGTCTTCCTCCTTAGAGAGGAGCCAGAAAATGTGTTCCTGTACAACCCACTATAACATTCACTTACCAAGAACATTAACATAGACATCCTTATAGACATATCCGTGAGTATTGGAAGCATTGCAGCCGTAGTTGCCAGTGTCAGCCTTGGTGAGATTATAGATGGTGATCATGTCGCTCTCTACAAAACGACGAGGGTTTGGTGGAGCCTCATTGATGGGCATACCATTGTAGATCCATTCTTTCTTGGGAGGAGGCTTACCACCCGCCTCACAGTAGAAGGTGGCAGTCTCACCCTCGGCCTTGTGCTGCAGTTCTGGCTCACGCTCAAAGAATGGGATGGCTGCAAAAGTACCAAGTATTTTCAGTATTAATATAATATTGACAAATATAAACTGTAATATCATTTCTAAAGAAACAACAGCGAGATATAAAAAAGTACATAATTGTTACTGCTAAAACCTTAACCTTCTAAAATCATATATTTTGATGTCCGATACCAAGTTATAGTTGACGGCAGTGTGAAATCAGCAATTAGTGGATTGGTTACTTTTGTAAAACCTTCCAACTCTATTATTTGTATTACTACTCACCTTCTACATCCACATTCATAGAGTAAGACTTTGCAACTCCAACACCATTACTGGCACTACACTCATAGGTTCCTTGGTCTTCAAAGTCAACATAACGGATCAACAATGTCTTGCCATAGTTTTCATAGTCCACACGGTCCAACGGTAGCGGAGTTTCCAGTGAGTTGAAACTCTTTTTCCACTGCATCTCAGGCAAGGGACTGTTGAAATCATATGTTACTTTAGGAACAATTGTATAATCCTGGGAAAACTTTCTAATAATTACATTCTATTAAGATATTTGGCAGTTTGAAAACTAAAAATACTTCCTCTTTAACTAAAATGAAAATTATCTTAAGGTTAAAAGTAATTTGCAAATTCACTTCCAGACACATCAAACACTTAACTCAGCTACAGTACACAATACACAATGAGTTGGCTGCTTTCCCTTACATGAGGAAGTAAAGGAAGCCAAGTCTCAGGCCCCTACACCTCTCACCGAGGTACAGTAATAATTCTGGAACACAGATACAATTGGCCTATTCCCTCTTTACATACAAGAAACAAACTGCAGATTCCATGCTTACGTTCCACTGAAAATACACCAGAGGCGCAGAGTCTTTCCCTTCAGAATAACATTGTTCTTGCGAGATTTGAACTGGTCTTTTGGCTCATTTTTGGTCTGAGTGACGGTGCTACCAGTCTCGTACACCCGCAAGTACACACGGTTGCCGAGCTTGTACTCATTCCTGAATGTAGAAGTGGCAGAGCAGGCATAGGTGAAGTCATTGGACTCATCAAAGCGGGTCACGTTGGAGAACCAGAGTGTGCCTTCAGGGTCCACTGTCATACGAGAAGAGTTAATGCTGCGCAGAGCTCCACGGTCGTCCTGAGGGAATGAATGAGTAAAATTATATATTTATTAATGGGAAATTTCATGGCGATACAAATGGGAGATATGAATGACAGCATGACCTGTTTTTCACCAGTTATTCTTTAGTATTTACAGTAGTACTGTATGTTTATAATCTCTTGGGTTATTTATAGTAACTCTTTCACACTTAGCCAAAATCACTCCCATTTCACTTACACATGGATTAGAAATGAGTTTGTAAAGATGAAGAAAGAATTCACATAATTACACAATTCCTTGGCGGGAATCTTTATTAAATGTCAAACCCAAACATCATTTGTTCTTACTTTCCCTTATCACTCTTGTTGTAGTTCCTATATGTGATTAAAATACCCATACATGAATGGGTAAATAACAGACCTGAATCATCCAGTACACAGTTGGCTTGGGGTAACCGTCGGGTGGCTGACAATTCAACCCAATGGGATCACCTTCGTTCACATTGACGGTGACTGGATCCTCATTCTTGAAGCTGTTCAACTCAGACTTGCGGACGAACACGGAGTTGGAGGTCGCAGTTCCAAGTTCATTGGTGGCATAGCACTGGTATTGTCCTGTTTGGTAAAATGATAATTGCTATACAATACTGCTCAGCCAATAATACTAGTTCTCTAATTATGTAACAAGGAACCCACCTCAATAATGATTTAGTTTCAATATCTGTGCACACACACACATACATACTGTACTAACCCAAGTCCTCGTCTCTGGGTGAGGTAATGACCAGTGTGCCTCGGCCCGGCTGCTGGGAGATGCGGTTGTCATAGATCTGCCAGTCAAACTCTTGCCCGTTCTTAATCCATCGGTACCTGCAATACAGAAGAAGCAATCAATAATCAACTCTCAAGCAACCAAACAAGAAAAATCAAACCCTAATCAACCTAATATTCTCTTCAGTATTTCGAATCAAGAATCAACACTCAAGCCTTAATTCTTTGAGTATCAATCTGAATGTTGGAGTACCAGTAAGTTACACAAATATTTTTTAAGACTGGGAACTTTGAGTTAAAATTATACCATATTATCCTTTCTTTGGCAGTGTTGTGTTGGACATAATGTGAAGCTGATAATAGTTGACTTCTTGCCATTAGTTACACCTTCTTCAATATAGAAAACATTAAATAAAACTAGAACATCTACAATCTGAATGTGATAATAAGCTTATATTTTTTTTCTTTTCTTTTAACTGACATATTTTGTTGTCATTAGTCAACATCTTCATCAATATAGAAGAAAATAAATAAAACTAGACTATAAATACATATCTAAAATAATCACGAGTCTACCAAACTCACTTTGGTGCTGGTTCTCCCTCCGCCTCACACTCGATGATGAAGGGCTTATCGTTTTCGTCTGGGCGGGACACCACCTGGAAGAGCAGCTCCTCGTTGGAAGGCGGTTGTTTGGTCATCATTGGTGGGTACTTGATGACCGCCTCACACGTCGTTCCCAGCACCACCACCATCAGCAACACGGACCGTACCAACGATACCGCCGTCATCCTCGTTGTCCCCCCTGGCCGTGATAATAACCTCGTCTCCAACATGATGCAGACTTGTAGGTATATATGTAGGTTGGTCGCCCTCACTCACTCTGCCACACCTCACCCCACCACCTGCACAAGAGGGAAATACAGTATAAGTAAATCAATAACAAGTTATACATACTGTATATGTGGAGGGGGAAGGGCATATATTGCATTAGAACAATTAACTATAAATATTATATGGTGCATTATGAAGGAAAAGTAAATGAAACAATTCTAATTTTCAGTATTGCAATAGTGAATAAATTTTAAAGAATATATAGTGCACAATATAGGTTTCAAGTTTAAACCAATTCATATTTCGTTTTAAGAAATACTGTATCTGCGAAGTGAAAGAGGAAGAGGGTGTAGGAATTAAATAAGGAAAATTGAAAGGGTGTAGGAATGAGAGAAGTTGTGGGGGAAAGGTGTAGATATGAGAGGAGTGAGGTGGGGGAAGGGTGTAAATATGAGAGGAAGAAGTGGAGGAAGTGTGTAGATATGAGGATGGGGGGAGGGATGTAGATATGAGAGGATGAGGGGGGGGATGTAGATATGAGAGGATGAGGGGGAGGGATGTAGATATGAGAGGATGAGGGGGGGATGTAGATATGAGAGGATGAGGGGGAGGGTGTAGATATGAGAGGATGAGGGGGGGATGTAGATATGAGAGGATGAGGGGGAGGGTGTAGATATGAGAAGAAGTAGTGGGGAAAGGGTATGTAGATATAAGAAGGGGGGGAATGTAAATATGAGGGGAGGAGTGTAGTTGGGGGTTGGGTGGAGCAGAGTTACCCATCTTGCGGCTGGGAAATTGGTCACTGGGGAAATCAACACAGGAGTAGCCGTGAGCATAGATGTGGGTGGGTGGGACAAGAGAAAAAGAAATGAAAGAGAAGATATAAAACAGAGAAAGAAGAGGAAAAGAAAGAGAATATGTGAAAAGACAGAGAAGGGATAGGGGAGGGTGAAAAGGAGAAGATAAAGAAAAGAGAGAGAAAATGGGACAAGAAGTGAGAGGAAAGGTAAAAAATGAATGGAAAGAATATTCAGGTGCATATTACAGGTGACACTAACACACCTGTGACACTGGAAGGGGAGGGAAGTTGAGGGGAGAGAGACGGGGGGGAAGGGGAGGGAAGTGGAGAGGAGGGGAGGTAAAGACATTATAAGTACCAGAGGTATATGAGAGAACAAGAGAGGTATATGAGAGAACAAGAGAGGTATATGAGAGGTATTGTATATGAGAGGGCTATAGAGGTGTAATAACGGAGAGGGAGATGAGAGGAAGGAAGGAAGGAAAGAAGACACAGATCGGGTTATTAGAGATAAAGTCATAAATATGTAAATAACAACATTCATCCACCACCGCTTTAATTCCACACACACACACACACTTATATTGCATATAAAATATACCCATTATTATACACACACACTTCTTATATTGCACACAAAATATACCTATTATACACACACACCTTATATTGCACACAAAATATAACCATTATTATACACACCTTATATTGCACACAAAATATACACTATATGCAAATTCCACGCACTCTATATCACACGACCATTATTACACACACACATGCAAATACCGCGAACCCTATATCACACACCCTTTATTACTCTCTCTCTCTCTCTCTCTCTCTCCTCCCCATGGATCTGTCAACTGTCTCTTAGGGTAAACAAACAAATTGAAGCCACTGGTGTCTCTCGTGCCTTTTCATCCTCTCCCCTTTCCTCCCCTCCCATCTCCTTCCCTTCCTGCATCTTCACCCTTTCCTGTTTCTCGTGTACTCTTTCCCCTTCTCCTTTTCCCTTCTTTCTTCTTCAATCTTATTCCCTCTTTCGTTTCATTCTCTTCTTTCTCTTCTTACCTTTCCTATCTATACCATCACCAACACTTCTCCCTAATCTCTCTTCTTATCCACCTCCTCATCTCCTTTCCTTCCCTTCCTTCTTCCTATCCACCTATTCTCTAATCCATTTCCTATCCACCTCATCATCCCTTTTCCCTTCCTATCCTGTATCCTACACACCATCCCTAAGTTAGCCCTTACACACTACCCCATCCTACCCATCTTCATCCCTAACCTGTCTCTCTCAGTCGATAGGTAATTTCTTGAAGATGTAATCACTCTGCCAATTTCCCTCTCCCCCCTCATTCCACTCCCCTTCATATTTCCTCTTCTACTAAATGTAAATTCTCTCTCTCTCTCTCTCTCTCTCTCTCTCTCTCTCTCTCAATACATTCCCACTCCATTACACTCAAAACTTTTAAGTTTATTTCCACTCTACTACATTAAGGGGGTACACTCTTGACGGTAAACTGGGATGGGTGAGTAAACAAGTGACAGAGAAAGAGAGGGTAAAATGAGCGAGTGAGCAAGTGAATGTGTGAGTGACTTTGTGTTACGGGCAGGAGTTAAGTCTGAGGGTAAGTTCCACCAGCTACAACTTAGTCAGACTGGATAATATGTAAACACATGGGGAGGCTTTGATTTTTACTTTAGAAGAGGTCCTATTTACAGTATGTTCAGGAAATAACCAATAACTCAATCACCCAAACAACAACACTAGTGAAAGATATAATTATAACAAACACCTATCACCAAGACTAAAACAAAACATTGCACTGACAACATCACACCAATACAGCCACTTGAATATAATAAAAAATACTTAACATCACAGAGGAATCCCAAACTATACCGGCTACCAAGTTACAGCTCACTAAAGGTCACAGGCAAGGGACAACACAAGAAGAAGACAAGTACTGTATGTACTGTACTACGTTTGACTGACTGAGGCGAGCTTACAACTCTCCTTTTATACTGTGATACGAACGTTAGAATAAAGTTGAGCCGTGCCATGGAACCGGATATGAACTATACTCATACATAAAAGTAAAACACAAACAAGAGCCCAAACTAGTGAAAGGTATGAGTAAGTGAAAGAGTTAATATGAGTGAGTGTGAATGAGTGAATGTGAGTGTAAGCGAGTGAGTGAGTGAGAACCAGAAGACACTAATGCCCGTCACGTCCGTCACGCCACAGCCCCGTCAACAGTTACTCTCCAGAGATTACCAGCGTCAGACACCAGGCACACACACATACATACATACACACACAAACACACCCTCCTACCACCCAATCTAAGTCCACCCCAGCTTATACCAGCACACAACACCCTCTACCACATACACACTATATCCTATACCACCACAGCCTATATACCAGCACACCACACCCCCTACCTCATCACCACCACACCAGATCATCTTACAACCCCACCATCACACTAGCCCATACCAAAACTTTGATTCCTATTCTTTTACACAAGACAAAGAAAAAATGGATAAGTCTTCTAACCAATATATTTGAATACCCGGTACTGGGATGTGTTATGTATGAATGAAGTACCGTAGAAACTTGTTTACAAAATTTATTCCGACACAGCTCCCTTTATTGCATTCACCTGAAGCTTGACTTATGATCGTGACTGTACATCTAGCCGACGCCCCTCCCCCCCCCCCTTTTACTACTCTCCCCTCAACCTCTGATTGGGGGTCGATCTTGCTCCTCGGACTGAAAACTAAATCTCTTCTTTTGCCTCAGGATTTCACGGTTGGGGGAGATAATCAAAGGAATGGAATGGAGAGGAGGAAGGGAGGGGAGAGGAGGAAGGGAGGGGAGAGGAGGAAGGGAGGAGAGAGGAGGAAGGGAGGAGAGAGAGGAGGAAAGGGAGGAGAGAGAGAGGAGGAAAGGGAGGAGAGAGAGAGGAGGAAAGGGAGGAGAGAGAGAGGAGGAAAGGGAGGAGAGAGAGAGGAGGAAAGGGAGGAGAGAGAGAGTAGGAAAGGGAGGAGAGAGAGAGTAGGAAAGGGAGGAGACAGGAGGAAGGGAGAAGTGAGGGAGGAGAGGGAAGGTAGGCACGAGAGGAGGTAGAGAAGGGAGGAATGGAAAAGGGAAGGAGGGAGGAGAAGGAAGGGAGGAGAGCGGAGGTAGAAAGTAGAGTAAAAGGGAGGAGAGGGGAGGTAGAGAGTAGAGTAAAAGGGAGGAGAGGAGAGAGAAAAAGAAGGGGGTGGAGGCGCCGAGTCGACTGTCTGGTAAATGCCTTCCCAATTTCTTGAAATAACACGGGCAAGGAAGTTCCATTATCCCCGAGCTGACTGACTGAGCAAGCGAGAGCGAGAGAAAGAGAAAGAGAAAGAGAAAGAGAAAGAGAAAGAGAGAGAGAGAGAGAGAGAGAGAGAGAGAGAGAGAGAGAGAGAGAGAGAGAGAGAGAGAGAGAGAGAGAGTGTGTGTGTGTCACTTAAGACACAGCAGGAGACAAAGAAGGACCCCTATATGTAAACAGTTCTCCATAAAACATAACACAACACACGAGAAGGAATGGAAGGTGATGTAGGTGTGTGCAGTTCTGAAAGCTGGGACGGAAAGGGAAATGAGAGAAAAGGGAAATGAGAGAAAAGGGGAATGGGTTGAAAAGGGGAATGGGAGGAAAAGGGGAATGGGAGGAAAAGGGGAATGGGAGGAAAAGGGGAATGGGAGGAAAAGGGGAATGGGAGGAAAAGGGGAATGGGAGGAAAAGGGGAATGGGAGGAAAAGGGGAGGGGAGGGAAGGAGAGGGGAGGGAAGGAGAGGGGAGGGTGAGGGGAGGGAAGGAGAGGGGAGGGTGAGGGGAGGGGAGGGAAGGAGAGGGGAGGGTGAGGGGAGGGGAGGGTGAGGGGAGGGGAGGGGAGGGGAGGGTGAGGGGAGGGTGAGGGGAGGGGAGGGGAGGGGAGGGATAGGACAACTGCAACTTTATGTTATGTTACCCAAAACTAAGGAGATACAAGTGACCAGCCCCCCTCCCTCCTTGTTCCTCCCACCCCTTCACACACCCCACCACCACCAATGCTGCTAAAATTCCCAACCATGAACCTCGCAACAATAAGGAAGTTATGTCCTGGATTTTATAGCCAAGTGTGGGCCTTACACACACACACACACACACACACGAACGAAGCTTGGACCACCACAACTACGTTAGGCCTACTACTTCTAACTCCAAATCACATACACACACACAGTTCCACCATGGGTAGGTAGAGTTTATGAGTAGGTACTGTAGGTAGAGTTTATGAGTAGGTACTGTAGGTAGAGTTCATACGAGTAGGTAGACAGGGTAGAGTGCCAGGCTGACCACACACACACACACACACACACACACACACACACACACACACACACACACACACACAAACACCTGACCATCGTGGGACACTCAGACAGGGGAACCACAACACCAAGGATTAAACACACTTTCTTCAACACAACCTTTCTTGATCCTTTTATACTCTTTCTCCAGGCACCAACTTTCTCCTAGGCTACTCCAATCAACAATTCTCCACACACTGTCTCTAATTTCTCCTACTCTAATCAACTCTCTCTCTCTCTCTCTCTCTCTCTCTCTCTCTCTCTCTCTCTCTCTCTCTATGTGTTAAATATAATAAAGCAATCTCCTGGAGTGTTAAGGGAATACAAGGATAGGTAGGATAGAGTGATGAAGGAGATGGTGTGGAAGAGTAAGGAAGTAATTGGAGGGAAAACAGAAGTGAGGAAGTGGTGTGGAATCGTGAGAAGTTGCACACGATATAAGAGAGAAAGAAAAAAAAAAGAGAGAGAGAGAGAGAGAGATAGAATGAACGTGAGAAGTGTGTGAGTATGAGGGGGGGGAGGTCGCGTAAGAAAGATGGCGATATTCTGATAAAACAAAACAATAACAAAAAACACAAATGTATAGAGTGACATAGAGCCTAATTTACTGTATACTTTCCCGACGCCTCTTTACAATATCAATACTTTTCAGGGTCACTCAGGGGAACGAGGAAGTGTGGAGGAAAAGATAGACTGATGAGGACGAGGTAGTGAGGGAGGGAGGGAGGCAGGCAGGCAGGCAGGCAGGCAGACAGGCAGGCAGACAGGCAGACAAGCAGGAAGGATGTCTGGTTCAATGGATGGTGTGTTTGTGTGAAAGGGAGAGAA
Organism: Petrolisthes manimaculis; assembly: GCA_034508575.1. Taxonomy (NCBI): domain Eukaryota; kingdom Metazoa; phylum Arthropoda; class Malacostraca; order Decapoda; family Porcellanidae; genus Petrolisthes; species Petrolisthes manimaculis. The sequence continues at coordinate 26,438 of JAWZYT010003777.1, read as the reverse complement.
AGAGAAAATAGAGAAAGAGAAAAAAAAGAGTGAAATGTTCTATAATATTGAATTCTGATCGACATTTTGGATAAGTTGGTATAAAAATAATTAAAAAAGAATCTTGTTATATTTTTTTCGTCTTTGTAAGTTATTGGGAGTAAAAATCGCAAAACAAATTCAAGTAGTGTTTTATTTCTTTCGTATTTCGGTTTCTGGTGAACTTTATTGTATATTCTCAGTTAAAATAATATAAGAGATTAGCCAATATTTTGAAAAGACTAAAATATTATACCGTGTACTCTCCCACCCGTCCTCTCTCTCTCTCTCTCTCTCTCTCTCTCTCTCTCACGGTCTGGCTTAGGTCGGGGTACTGTTACACACACATTGTTCTCTCTCTCTCTCTCTCTCTCTCTCTCTCTCTCTCTCTCTCTCTCTCTTATCGTTACGGGAAGAGAGAGGATAAAATTAAAATGAGTGTTAGGGGAGGACAACAAACGCTTCCCCATTCAACCACAGAGGAGAGGGGGGTCTGGGGGAGGGGATGAAGGAAGGAAGAATGGAGGGGGCTATGAAAAAAATCATAATAAAATATGACAAATTTGTGGCAATGGAATATGGGGGGAACTGACGGGGAGGGGGGAGGGGGGAGAAAGGAAATGATGGAGGGGAGAGTGGTAGAGGGGAGGTAAGGAAATAGAGAACGATATGGTGGGATAAGGGGGAGGGAAGTTGAGGGTAGGGGAAAGGAAGGACAGGTAAGGGTAGGGGAAAGGAAGGATAGGTAAGGGTAGGGGAAAGGAAGGATAGGTAAGGGTAGGAGAATGTGAGGGGTAGGTAAGTGTTGGGGTAAGGGATGTAAGTGTTGGGGTAAGGGGGGTGAGAGTAGGGGGTAAGGGGGGTGAGAGTAGGGGGTAAGGGATGTAAGTGTTGGGGTAAGGGAGGTGAGGGTTAGGGCAGCATAGGGAACTCAAATCCGGGTACAATACAATAATCGATAAATGGTGGGTATGGGGTGGCAGCAAGATCTAGACAGACAGGTCAGCCATCGCGCAGGTGGAGGTGTTAATCCCCTCCCTCGTGACGTCAGGTAGCCCACCAGGGTACATGTTTCTCACAGATACCCTCACCACTTCACCAGTCCCTCACTGTATTTCAGTCCTATTCCTGCACTTCCAGTGAGAACAACAGTGATAGAAGACCAGTGTATTCAATATAGATGTACTAGCTACCTGGCCCAGCGATGCCGAGTGCAGTGTACGGGTGTTATAACACAACAAAAAAAGACAAAAGGAACTGGAATAAGATATAACTCTTTTCCTTATTCCTTAAATTCCTTAAGGGAGTTTTGGAGAGTGATAACTGGAAAGTGACATATAATTTTATTTCTCTTATAAATGATTGGTTTGATATCATGAACTCTTGTCATATGTATGTTGATATACCAACACGCCATGCATTTGACATTGATATGGAGAGTCACTTAAACATCCTCAATGCTGTTACACAACTTATGACATCTATGAGAGTCAAGAGTCCTAAAACAAGGTGTCTTTATAAATTTCAAAAGGGCGTCATATTATCCAGTTAGTCAGTCATAGATAGGACTGTATAATATGCTAAAAGCTACAAACAACATTGAATATATAATTACACGAAGGCTTAATCACGACTGCCTATAGAACATTTTTTTGGATGCATTAGGCAAATATATGGCCCTCATGATCACCCCAATGCAGATAAATTTAAGTATAGGCTTAGGACATTGTTGTTAGGTAGAAACGATGCTCTAGAAGTCAGTGAAAAAAACAATACCACTTTAGTGGCTAGTGATCATGATAATACCGGCATGACAGTATTAAGTGAAGGTAGATTAGATATGGAATGTGTAAACCAAGACAGAGAGCTGGCATTAGAAATATGTCTGATAAACCTTATGTTTAAAGATTTTGATGTAGGAGAGGATGAAGTATATGTAGATGAGGAGCAAGATTGTGTATTGTCAAGTAAATGCATGGCAAAAGCAGCAGTGATATAATTGGAAATAGCAGCAGTGATATAATTGAAGAAGAGGTATTATCTTATATTGGTGGGTACATAGTAAGGAAATTCAGCCTAAAATACACTCATTTAGGAAATAAGTTATCAGGTAATGATAATACCAGAAGAAACTGGACAAGTCTTGTTAACAGAGGTGACCTGTATGCACCCTCTGACGAGTTCTTTTCTCAGCTACTAGTAATGAGAGAAATTTTCAAATTAATACATGAGGAAACTCTCAGAGAGGGAAAATAATGTGTAAAGACTCTTGGTTTAGAATTGGAAAAGGTAAAGTTAATTTACCTCTTGAGGTAATTCAATTCTTTTCTACAATTTCTATCTACTTTAGGATTAGACATCTAAACAAATTGATTGCAGTCAGGAACAAAATGAACTCGTCTAGCAGGGAAAGTGCAAGAAAAATATTGAAAATTACCACCTAAATATATCTATGCATACTTAACAATGAGTACAGAATCATAGTGCAAAAAGTAACTTATTTAAAACTTGGATAAAAATGTGCCACCTGTAGTTGTACAGTTTAAAATAAATTCGACTGATAATTAATTATAGATTTGTATGTATATTATATTAAAATGTGAGATGTATAAATAAATGTGTAAGTTATTATTTCTACCCTGTATTGTATTCCAGCAGTTCAATAGTGTGTAAACTAAATGAGATGTAAATATAATTATATTATAATTATCTAACTCATACTCTGGTATTTTTAACTATCATCCAAAATATATACAGATGTGTATGTGTATATTAATGCCATAGTTGTTATGTTATTTGCAATAGGCTATAATAAGTGAAATGCAGAAAAGAAACGAAAATAAGTCATGTATAAAGGTGGACATATAGGGATTTGTATGGTGGGATAGCGGGGAGAGCGTGAGGGAGTGGGCTACCTGACGTCACGTGCGCAGAGGAGGCAGAAACTGGTAGGCTGTCTGGCTGACCTGTCTGTCTAGATCTTGGGTGGCAGGGGCTAAGGGGACGTAAAGAGGGACAGGGAGAACGTAAACAGGGACAGGGAGAACGTAAAGAGGGACAGGGAGAACGTAAAGAGGGACAGGGATGGTGCAAACAGATAAAACAAATTGTGTAAACAGAAAGAAATGGTGTAAACTCCATTTTTTTAACCTGGCTAGAATACACCGGCCTTTTCATTCATTTAATCTTCTTGGTCCAAATTAACGTGGCCCCAAAACGACACCAGTACACAAAAGAACTCATTAAAAGCGATGAGAAGGAATACCTAAAAATATATCCAATATTGCACAAAATTTCCAAAAGCATAAAGGCGACACAAGCACACACACAGAGGATCAATTAAAAAGTATCGAGTAAAAAATGTCCCCCTGAAAATCACTATAAATGTGTTCCCAAGTTAACCCACACTGGTCCAAATATAATGAGGTGTTTAGGTGGTGTTGTGGCGGCGATAAATGCACAGATAAACGCTACGATGAGGATAGGAGGAGGAGGAGGAGGAGGGGAGAAGCGCCCATTGTATCCTAATATGCCAGCAGTGTTAATATTCATAAGGGAAGAGGAGCAGCTTTTGTGTGTGTATGTGTGTGTGTGTGTGTGTCCTGCCTTTCTCTACTCTGACCTAAACACACCATACACTGTCAGTTGTCTCCGTCACACCCCTTTTTCTCACCTCACCCACCCGGTTTCTCTTTCTCATGCATTTACCATAGACTCGCTCCCACTCACATACACCCACACATATTATTCCCTCTTACACACACACACACGTATCTCAGACAAACACATCTTCATCTTTCCCCTCCTCTGCCCCCCCACCAACTCTCCTCTCCCTTCCCCTCCTCAACCCTACTCTCCTTTCCTCTTCCCATCTTTACCGTTTCAACTTCTCAATTTGCATAAACAAACACATAGACATCAGGACTCCCCAGGGCCCCTCTTGCTATCATTAATGGAGGAGCTATTATCGTGTTGACACAGCTACTGCTTTGGATAATACCCAAGTTACCCCTCTCCTTCCTCCTCCTCTCCCTCAATTCCAAGCCCTCTCCTTCCTCCTTCATTACCTCTTTCCTTTCTTCTTTTGTTCCTTCCCTCGTTCACTAGCTAACTCTGTTCTTTCGTTCTTCCTTCCTACCCTTCCTTATATTCTTCCTTCGTACCCTCCCTCCCTCGTTCAATAACTACCCCTTTCCTTCCTTCCTTCCTCCGTTCCCTCCTTCAACAGCAAGCCCTTTCCTTCCTTCCTCCTTCCCTTTACAGTATAGTATAATGAGGAAGGTCATGACGAAACAACAAAAACGACATGTAAAATTATCCAAACCTTTGAAAATATAAATGAACAGCGACTAAGGACCCTCTAATACCACAATTACTACTACCACCACTATTACTACTATAATTACTACTACCACCACTACTAATATAACTACTACTACCACCACTTCTACCACAACTACTACCACCACTATTACTACTACTACTACCACTACTACAACTTCTGTACGATAAAGGACAATCCAGATTACAAAGGCATCTAAATTACTTATAGCACTACCTTCCCTTCCCTTCCCATCATATCTCCTTTCAGGCTAATTGGTCGTGTATCTACCTACCTGCCTGCCTGTCTGTCTGTCTGTGTGTGTGTGTGTGTGAGAGAGAGAGAGGTTAATTGGTCCTTTATCTACCTCTCTCTCTCTCTCTCTCTCCTTTGCCTTATGAGGGGATTGGCTGGATTCATCTCATCCTCTGAGCAAATAGGACTGGAGGGGGTCGGGGTCGGGGGTGGTATTAGGGAAGGGAGGAGGGGGTTGAACACACAATAATTAGTTATTAGAGAGAGAGAGAGAGAGAGAGAGAGAGAGAGAGAGAGAGAGAGAGAGAGAGAGAGAGATTATGAACTGTAGTAGAGGGAGTGATGAAAGTAGAGTGTAAATAGAAGTTGGTGGATGGATGGATGGGTTGGTGGGTGTGGCAGAGTGTAAACAAGACATTACGTCAATTGTACCAACGCCTTGTCCTGGCAGAATATGAGAGGAGGAAGGGAAGGGAGGGAAAGAGGGGGTGAGTGAATGAGTACCGAGTCATGTGGTCAAGTTGAGTCAGAGATTGCAAGGGAGGAGGAGGAGGAGGAGGAGGAGGAGGAGGAGGAGGAGGAGGAGGAGGAGGAGGAGGAGGAGGAGGAAGGGAACATGTGACATTAGGCGAACGTTGGCCTCCTTGATAAAAAAATAAAATAAAAATAAAACAATAAAAACAAAAGTCCTCACACTGTCATTCTCTCCTCCCTCCTCTCCCCTTCCCCCCACTTCACACACACACACACACACACACCTCCATGAATTCTCTTCCTGGTTTTCTCAGTCCTAACTACAAACACCAATCGTAAGGCTACCTATGCACTCCTCCAAACATCAAGGTTTCTTTAAACCTTGCCAAACATTGCCACGAAACACACCATCATCTCTATACCGTACACACATTTATTACACTCTTGTTCAGCATCAAAGTTTGGGGTATGCAAAAAAATCAACAATTACACAAATCATAACTTACTGTGCAACAACTAATCTAATTTTTATCGAATCGAATGTACCATATTATCACATTACATAAAATAAAACTAAATATAGTCAATTTTGATCTAATCGAATCTAATTTAATGTATTATCACACTACACAAATATTTCAATCTAATCTAATCCAACCTACTTGGCCACGTCACATTACACAAAAATCCAAATCAAATCAGAGCTAATCTAATTTAACCTAATCCAACCCAACTATAGGCTGCCACTCCAAGGTACATAGCATAAATATCCTTGGCCAATATCCATTTTTCACCAGAGCTGTTTACGTAGCTGATTAACTGGCAGGTATTGAGGTGAGTGAAGTGAGTCTAGGTAAACTAAAACCACCAACAACCAAGGAGAAAAGTAGATAGGTAAGTAGGTAGGTAGATAAGTGGGTGGGTAGATAGATATGGAGGTAGGTGGGTAGATAGATATGGAGGTAGGTGGGTAGATAGATATGGAGGTAGGTGGGTAGGTAGATAGATTGATAAAAGAAAAATTAGATATGTGGGTGAGTGGGTGGGTAAGTAGGTAGACAGATAGATATATAATTATAAATAGGTAGATAGGTTAAATAAGTGGGTAGGTTGGTTGGAAATAAGGACCCTGTGATCGTGTATGAGAATTGAAGACTTCCGATTCCTCCTGACTATGCCACGAAACAAGCTTCTTCCATACAGGTGGTGTTTCGAGGCAATAGTTGAAGGACTCGTTTACCTCCAAATTTCTGAATACATCACAAGTAGACTACGTAGGAGAGATAAAAAAAATACCCATATCTACCGACACATTTTTTTGAAGTGTGATTGAAATATATGTGTGTGTACATATCACAGAAAAAATGAACGATATAATTATAAGGCTATATTAAAACTGATGGAAGTATGGAAAAGGAAGGAAGGAAGCATAATAATGGAGAAAATCCGAGGTGAAGGCAGATAAGGTGAGAGGTTAAGGAATGTGTGTGCATGATGCTTATAGTCAGATAATTGGAGGTTAGAGAGTCCTTCAAACATTGTCACGAAACACACACCTACATTAAAGGAGCTTGTTTCGTGGCATAGTCAGGAGGAATCAGAGAGAGAGAGGAGAGAGAGAGAGAGAGAGAGAGAGAGAGAGAGAGATGGCCTCAACCCTATAGTCACTCATCAACTTTCTCACACCACACTTCCCCGTTTCGTTTTCAACCATACAACATTTCCTCTTCTCACCCCACACATCAACTCTTTCATTCACACACACACACACACACACACACTTATTTCATCACCACCACTATCACTACCAATTCCCTTTCACCAAACACACACACTTTTTTCACCACTACACACATATGCACACTTTTCACTACTACTACTACACACACACACACACACACACACACACACGAGGATCCTGGACTTAAAAAAACTTGTTCCCCCGAGTCAAACCGTGAGAATGGACAAAGTTGCCTTGTCTACCCAACTGCTAACCTACATTGCCTCATTACCCTCTCAATTGGGGCTCGTTGTGTGTGTGTGTGTGTGTGTGTGCTGAAAGAAAGAATTGGTGGTGTGGTGGTGGTCTGTGTGTGTGTGTTGAAAGAAAGACAGTGTTTGTGTGAGTGTATGTGTACGAATATGAGAGAGAGAGAGAGAGAGAGAGAGAGAGAGAGAGAATCCGTCCTGACCATCTCCTGCTGCCTCCTTCATTCCTACTTATTATCAAACCAGTAGAGTTATTAGGCTAGTGAGTCCAGTGATGAAGTGAACACGAACACTCACCCTTATACTCCCTTATACTCTATTAGTTTCTCGGTCCTAATATTAGTATGATTATTATTACCTTATTATTACCTTATACCATTCTCTCCATGTTATTATTGTCATATTTCCCTTACACCAATTTTATTATTTATTATTATTACACAGAATTGGACACTTTTTTAGTCCCATTCCCTTATTTTATTTTATTTTCCGTTGTTCAATATATTTTTTGGTTTCTTACTAATTATTTGTTACATATTCGGACACTTTCCTATTCCTTCTTATCCCACCATCTATCATAGCTTTTTTTTTAGAAATTTATTAAAACATTTTCTGACACTTTCTTCCTTTTCCTCTTTTTCCCTGCCATCAATCATCGCTTTTTTATACACATTTTTAAAACCTTTTCAGACACTTTCCCTCGAATTTGGCAGAGTTCAACATCATTTATCTAAAATATGTAAAATACCTATTGATCATATTTCGTAATTTTAGTGAGTTCGTGCTTGTTTGTATGCTTCACGGATTATTTGTGAGTGGGATAATTTGTTTGTGAGTAAAGCAACTGTGTGTGTGTGTATATATGAATTATTCGTCATATGAGTTAAGCAACTGTGTGTGTGTGGTGTGTGTGTGTGGTGTGTGTGTGTGTGTGGTGTTGTGTGTGTGTGTGTGTGTGTGTGTGTGTGTGTGTGTGTGTGTGTGTATTGATTATCCATCTATGTGTAAAGCAACTGTGTGTGTATATGAATTATTCGTCTGTGAGTAAAGCAACTGTTGTGTGTGTGTGTGTGTGTGTGTGTGTGTGTGTGTGTGTGTGTGTGTATGAAAGTGCCACGCCCCAGGAGCCAGCTGATGGGGGTGGGATGGAGGGGTAGGGCCAGGAAGGGAAGGGGGCTGCCAGACTAGGCTCACTAAGGGTCGATATTGTGACGGGGGTAGTGGGAGTCGTGATGAGAGAGAGAGAGAGAGAGAGAGAGAGAGAGAGAGAGAGAGAGAGAGAGAGAGAGAGAGAGAGAGAGAGAGAGAGAGAGAGAGAGAGAGAGAGAGAGAGAGAGAGAGAGTAAAACCTGACCACCACAATGCTAGTGGTCTGCCAGTGAACTTTAATCATCCCGACCAGCAAGATTAAGTCGTCATGAAAGGCCAGTCCACTAAACGAGCTTAAATTAAGATTATTAGAGAGAGAGAGAGAGAGAGAGAGAGAGAGAGAGAGAGAGAGAGAGAGAGAGAGAGAGAGAGAGAGAGAGAGAGAGAGATGGTGAGGGGAAGAGTCGCTAATATTAGGCTATACCTTTGACACTCTAGGTCTAGGAATATCGGAGGAAACGAGGGGAAGGTCGGAGGAAACGAGGGGAAGGTTGGAGGAAACGAGGGGAAGGCTGGAGGAACGAGGGGGAAGGTTGGAGGAACTAAGGGAAGGTTGGAGGAACGAGGGGAAGGTTGGAGGAACTAAGGGAAGGTTGGAGGAACGAGGGGAAGGTTGGAGGAACGAGGGGAAGGTTGGAGGAACGAGGGGAGAAATGATAAGTGTAGGCTATATAGATTCATGGTGTAAGATTAGGTTAGCTTGCGTTCCTCTGAATATTTTTTCTGAATCCCCGTAACATTCAAACAAAACAAAACAAACCGCCCACCATCCTGCCCTGACGGATTGCCTTCCTCCGGGCTATCTTGCTGGACTTTCTGACATACATACATACAATACAAAACAAAGCCCCCCCTCCCCCCCACCACCACCACAACAACTATACTTTATACCACCACCACCATCACCACCACTACTATACGTTTTAACACCACCACAATCCTCACCACTACTATAAAACTATCACCATCATCACCACTACTATATACTACTATACTATACTACCCACCTCCATCATCACTACTACTACTACAACCACCACCTTCCCGCTCTGACGGATTGGCTTCACAAACTTGACATGAGCAAAACTTTTCCCAAACTGAGGCGATCAAAGTTGTAGCAGCGGCCACACCTTCCACAATACCCTCTACCCCCTCATTCCCTCTCCTTTCCCCTCCCCATCACCATCACACCTCCCACAATACCCTCTACCCCTCATTCCCTCTCCTTTCCCCTCCCCATCACCATCACACACCCCACAATACCCTCTACCCCTCATTCCCTCTCCTTTCCCCTCCCCATCACCATCACACACCCCACCACTTCCCCTCATACAATTTCACCTTCTCTGTCCATCTCCACCTCTTGCCTTCACACTTCTCACATTTCCCCTCACATTTACACTTCTCACTAGCCCACTTCCCATCATATATTCCCCTCCTCTGTCCACCTCCACCTCTTACCTTCACACTTATCACTTCCCCTCACATTCACACTCCTCACGACTTCCCCTCCATCAACCAACCACTTCTAACCACTTCCACTCACATATTTCCCCCCAATCTCACCTTCACACTTCTCTGACCACTTCCACTCACACATTTTCCCTTCCCCATCACCAAAACCAAAACAAGTCGAGCTCCATTAGTAACTCGGCCCTTCCACAAAACCTCAACCATTCCTGACCTTCCTTTCTGGGTCGTTCTGGTAAATTTACAACGGGTCGACTATAGTTTGCTTCTGTTGTTGTTGGTACTGTACTCTTTCTCTCTCTCTCCCTCACACATATATAATATTTACCCTATAGCCTACTCTCTTTCCTGTTTCTTCGTCTTTTCTCATACATTTTCCTTATTTCTTTCAGTTGTTACCTGACTCTTTTCATTCTCTATTTCTCCGTCTTCTTTCATACATTTTCCTTATTTCTTTCAGTTGCTCTCGAACTTTTTTCTTCCCTCTTTCTCCATCATTTCTCCTACGTTTTCTTTATTTCTTTCAGCTGTTCCCTTACTCTTTTTCTTCCATCGTTCTCCACGCTTACTACATTTTTCTTATGTTTTTACCTTCTTTTCCTGCTTTTGCTTAGCACAGTATGGGCGTGAATTTAATGTAGTGGGTGAAGAAAGCACGGGCGTGGATTAATGTAGTGGATGGAGAAGGCATGGGTGTGGATGAGTGTAGTGGGTGGAGAAAGCGGGTGTGTGGATGAGTGAAGCGGGTGAGTGTGGTATGGTAAGGTGACTGACTGACTGAAGCAACCCTCCTCCCTTTCCCCCTCCCACAAGACACAGCAAAAAGGGTAAACAAACCACGTGAGACGAACGACAACCCAGCCCAGCCACGAGGAGAGAGAGAGAGAGCTGGCAACATTGTACGGAGGGAAAGAGAGAGCTGGCACCACTGTCTGTTCGCCAGTCTACACAGGTGTCTGCACGTGGTGGGGGGTGGGGGTGGTGGGGAGGAAAGGGGAATGACTGAATGGCAAGAAAGAAAATGTTACAAAAGATAATAATCATGTGATGAAGATGGACATGACTGAACTAGAGAGAGTGAGAGAATCAGACTACCCAGACATCCTTCACACACTGACTGAGAGAGAGAGAGAGAGAGAGAGAGAGAGAGAGAGAGAGAGAGAACAGGACTCAAACAAACAAATCACTAAACAGGATGCAACCAAACACAAGGCTAAATATAACAAAGACAACTAAAAATAAATAGATAGATAAAGAAAGCAAGGCGGCATCACCACACAGAATAATAATAGGAAAAAAAAAAACGAAAATCAACGGAAGGGACTGATAGAGATAACGAGATAATTACAGAAAGTTGAAAGGAAACCAGAATAAAGAGAATTTAATGCACTGTTTCAACTTACTTTTTTTTACATGTTTTCGGAAGTGTATGTATAAAAAGAGAAACGTTTTTTGAACACACTACGTTTGGTGCAAGTTGAGTTTCCGTTTCCAAGCGGATATATGGTTATTTTTAATCTATATATGACGCAAATGTATCAAAGTTATTCTCGTCATTTTCAAAGCCCAGAAAAATATAATATATGTATGTATAATATAAAACTTAAGATATGCCTTCCGGACACACACACATGTTTTTGTTGTTAGTTGTAATTCCGGTGATTGTTGTACATTATTGTATTTATTATATATATTTTTTTTATGTTTTAAGTCTCTGAATATATAGTTTTGGTTTCGACAAAAATAGTCATCAATAACTTCCACATGTTTCATATAATTGATATATTATAATGTATGTTTTGGATCTTTAGCTCAACGGACCGTGGCTAATGTATACACTATACCATTGTATTTCTTAGTTAGCAATAAACATTTACAGTACTTACTTTCTTACACACACACACACACACACACACACACCTCCCTTCCACGTGTACTGGGAGGGTCCAAGAGAAGACAAGCTGGTGTATCAAGGGACCGACTCACCAACCCCCCGACCCTCCCATGATAATACCTGGTATATCCTTCCACACCCGGATTATAGTCACACCCAGACCACACAGCTTAACCCTCACAGCTGCCTTCAACACACACACACAAACACACACACACACACACACAACGAACGCAGACATCTATAATATATTTGACACACACACACAGGCACAAGGAATGTATAGTCATATACATATTAAAATGTCACACACACACTCACACACAGAAGAATATAAACACATACAACGAACACACACCATCCCCCTCACCACAAATCCCCTCTCTGTACAATCCCTGGCAATCCTCTTCCCCCTATGCTCCGCCTTCCCCACCTCCACCTACTCCCCCTCCTACAGTCAGTCAGGTCACACACCCTCCCCTCCCCTCCCCTCACCCCACCCAGGTGGCGCCCACCAAACGACCTTCCTGGAGCCAGTCTGCTTCAGGGAGCTCTTGTTGTCCAATACAAATGCCTAAATCAGTTACTAAGTTTGTAGGGTCTGCTGATTTCTACCTCTCTCTTACTCACCCCTCACTCTCACTCGTACTACTTCACTCTTACTCTAACTACCTCTCTCCAACTCTCTCTCTCAATCTTTGTTTGGGGGGAAATTAGTAGTCTCAGAGGTTTGAGAAACTCCTGCCTTGCCTGCCTATAGTGTTCCTACTTCGCTACTTAATTAACAAGTCTGCTTTCCTGCCTACCTTATGCAAACCTGCCTACCAACCTACCTACCTTACAACCAGTCCTCCAACCTACCTTACAACCAGTCCTCCAACCTACCTTACAACCAGTCCTACAACCAACCTACCTTACAACCAGCCTTCCAACCAACCAACCTACCTTACAACCAGTATTCCAACTAACCAACCTACCTACCAAATTTATAACCATCTTCCCAACCAACCAACCATCTATCCTAAATACCTACAGTACATACATATCATTTTACTAACCAACCTATCAATCTACCAACCTACTTATAGCCTTCCTCGAGACACGTTGAAAGAGCAAGATCACTGAGGGGATTTCAGTAAGTAGGAGCTTTGGAGGTGGGTGGTTTGTGAGTGGAGAAGGGAAGGAAGGAGGGACGGGAGGGTCAGACAAAGAGCTACACAGGTTATCCTAAAGTCGTTTCATTTCGTAGCGTTTGGAGGCTTCTCTTGCATTCATTTTACTCATTTTTTCTATACTGTACTTATATAGTTTACTTGTCGTTAATTCACCTCTCTCTCTCTCTGTCTGTCTGTCTCTCTCTCTCTCTCTCTCTCTCTCTCTCTCTCTCTCTCTCTCTCTCACACACACACACACACACACACCACTTTTACACACGCACATAACCCCCCCCTCCTCACACGCAGACATTTTTTCACTCTTCACATCGGTTTTCAATATTCTCTACATTCCTCGGCACTTAGCCCTTGTGTTCCTTTCCTACTCGCTCACCCACACACACCATTGAGAAGGGAAGTGTGAGGAGGGAAGGGAGGGAGGGACGGAAGAGAGAAAATGAAGGAAGAGAGAAGAAGGAGATAGGGGAGTGGAGGAGGATTAGCTAAAGGATAGAGTAAGGAAAAGTGACGGGGGAAAAAAGGAAACTGAATGAAGAGAGAAAGAGAGAGGGAGAGAAAGAGAGGGAAAGAAAGAGAGAAAGAGAGGGAAAGAGAGAAAGGGAAAGAGAGAGAGGGAAAGAAAGAGAGAGAATGTTCGAGTATAGAGTAATAGAGAACGTTCGAGTTAGGTTAGATTACAATGGGACAAACCACTAGACTACCACCACCACCACCACCCACTCTTTCATCCCACACCAACCCATACCACACTATACCACACTATACATAACAACCGCCAACTATAATCCTACTACTCCAGGTATGATGATGTTGATGGTGATATGATACTATATATAAATAATGATGTGTGAAGTTTGCAAGTCACCCAGCTCATCCCCACATCACATTCACATACACACACGCCGCCCCGCCCGCCCGTCCGTCTATCTGCCTCTCCTATAGCTCTCTTTATTATAGTATTTACATCTCTTTCCTTTCCATGTGATATAGTCTGTTCTTGGAATGACGTTTAATATCCCCTCCTTCATTTATATACCATGCAATTTGACCACTTCATTATTCCCGTATGTGTGTGTATGTGTTCAATATTCCTGTGTGTGTTCATTATTCTATTCTTATGTGTGTGTGTGTGTGTGTGTGTGTGTGTGTAAAAGGTGGAGTCGTTAGCTATACATGTAAATACTTTCACTGACTCCACCCACAATCCTCCATGGTTTTGTGACCGTATTGTTGTGGTTATTATAGGTAAGGAAAATCTAGGACACACACACACACACACACACACACACACACACACACACACTTATATAGCCAATAGAAAGCTTCGATGGACAAGAATACCGTCTATGTGTGAAGAATGGGGTCGACGTGAAGAGGTTGAGAGCAGGGCGAGGGTTGAGGATGAGGAGGTAGAGGAGGGGCGAGGGTGGAGGATGAGGAGGTAGAGGAGGATGAGGTGGTAGAGGAGGATGAGGAGGTAGAGAAGGATGAGGGTGGAGGGTGACGTAGAGGAGGGCGAGGGTGGAGGATGAGAATGTAAAGAAAGGTGAGGGAGAAAGGAAAAATGAGAGAGAGAGAGAGAGAGAGAGAGAGAGAGAGAGAGAGAGAGAGAGAGAGTACCACGGCACCACCTCCTTCACACAAGTGGTCCCCCTCTCTCACACTCACTCACTCAAACAGCACCTTGTCCCTCCCACCCACCCGCATATATCACACCAGCCATCCCCTTCAAACCTAATGTATAATCTACCCAGAGAGATATTGCAAATTGAAGATGGTGTGTCAAGGGGGTGGGGATGACTACACTGTGTGTGTGTGTGTGTGTGTGTGTGTTATATATGTCAGTCCGATGCCTCAATAGTTGTGCAAATGTCTGGTGCAGGCCTAATCCATCTTTTATTAGCCTTCGTTGCATATGCCACAAAAGCAAAGAAATTAAAATATGAGCGAGCCAATATATTTACACGAAATTTAAACCAAATGGAATATAGATAGACACCTATGAAATCATGCAGAATCTCTCTCTCTCTCTCTCTCTCTCTCTCTCTCTCTCTCTCTCTCTCTCTCTCTCTCTCTCTCTCTCTCTCTCTCTCTTATTTTTGACATAATCTGCGAAACCCGACATAGATGAAGGGAAGGGAAGTCCCCCCAGACAAACACCATCCTAGTGAGAAAACACCACCACCATCTCAGCCATAACATCAACACAGGAAAGGCAACAACGGGATGTGTTGGGGAGGGAACGATTGTCTATCTGTTAGAGAGAGAGAAAATGAGAAGAATTGTTGCAGGGAAGAGCTTAATCGGGGAGGGGGGTATGGTTAGGAGACAAAGTGGGTATGTATGTATATATATGTGTGTGTATATGTATGTATATATATGTATGTGTGTGTGTATGTATGTATGAATGTATGTATGTATGTGTATGTATATGTATGTGTATGTATATGTGTATGTATATGTATGTGTATGTATATGTGTGTATGTATATGTGTGTGTATATGTATGTATATGTGTGTATGTATGTGTGTGTGTATGTATGTATGTATGTATAGTCAGGGAGTGAGAGAAAAATGGAGTAAATAATGTGTGTCATCATACTGGGGCAAATTAGTTCATATTAAACTTCGGTGAAATCATTAACTTTCATTTTTCCGCTGCGAATAACTCGCTAATCTGCCACTAAATTTAACATTGGATCGGAGGGAGGGGGGGAGGGAGATTTGACTCAAGTACCCCCTACCCCCCCCCCACCACCACCACTACAAACTCCCCCTCTCCCCCGACCCCACACCCACACACCACAAACTCCCCCTCTCCCCCGACCCCTCCCCCAACACCCAGCCACGACACCAGCCCAGACAATGTGCCGCCGGAAGAGGAATACACTTACAGGGTCTGGGCAATAAAGAGGGTCACTAAATGGACACTCTTTTGCCGTCTGCATTAGAGTAATTATTGCCGCCGCACTAACCTTCACCAACCACACCAAGGCCCTCTGGTCAAAGGAACCATAGTCAAATGAGGGTTTACATTTTTAAAACTTTAGATATATTGACGGTATTGCAGTATTCGGGGTCTTGTGTGTGTGTGTGTGTGTGTGTGTGTGTGTGTGTGTGTGTGTGTGTGTGTGTGTGTGTGTGTGTGTTGGGGCTGGAATGTTTATGTTGAGAGGTTGGGAGTGAGAATAGTATATACAATATGTTAGACAGTTAGAGCCTTAGAGGCTGAGAACTTAAACGAATCTACAACTCGGTAATGACAAGAATATAATAAGAATTTATACTGAAGGATTTTGTAGGAGGCCCATAGACAGAATTTTGTTTTAAATAAAAACTACATACAAAATAATAAATTTAGGTTAAGTTCAAGGTGAAAAGAATTGAATTGAATGTTGAGAAGAAATCTTGAGATCGTGTTGAAATCTGAAGAACCAAAGAAAAGAAGGAGAAAAAAATTAGGGAGAGTTTGAAGTTGTCGTGGCGTTGAAAAAAAATAATGTGGTATTGTTACTCACAGTGTACCATGTGACGGTATCCCAAGTCACGTATAATGTGGTATTGTTACTCACAGTGTACCATGTGACGGTATCCCAAGTCACGTATAATGTGGTATTGTTACTCACAGTGTACCATGTGACGGTATCCCAAGTCACGTATAATGTGGTATTGTTACTCACAGTGTACCATGTGACGGTATCCCAAGTCACGTATAATGTGGTATTGTTACTCACAGTGTACCATGTGACGGTATCCCAAGTCACGTATAATGTGGTATTGTTACTCACAGTGTACCATGTGACGGTATCCCAAGTCACGTAGAATGTGGTATTGTTACTCACAGTGTACCATGTGACGGTATCCCAAGTCACGTAGAATGTGGTATTGTTACTCACAGTGTACCATGTGACGGTATCCCAAGTCACGTAGAATGTGGTATTGTTACTCACAGTGTACCATGTGACGGTATCCCAAGTCACGTAGAATGTGGTATTGTTACTCACAGTGTACCATGTGACGGTATCCCAAGTCACGTAGAATGTGGTATTGTTACTCACAGTGTACCATGTGACGGTATCCCAAGTCACGTAGAATGTGGTATTGTTACTCACAGTGTACCATGTGACGGTATCCCAAGTCACGTAGAATGTGGTATTGTTACTCACAGTGTACCATGTGACGGTATCCCAAGTCACGTATAATGTGGTATTGTTACTCACAGTGTACCATGTGACGGTATCCCAAGTCACGTAGAATGTGGTATTGTTACTCACAGTGTACCATGTGACGGTATCCCAAGTCACGTAGAATGTGGTATTGTTACTCACAGTGTACCATGTGACGGTATCCCAAGTCACGTAGAATGTGGTATTGTTACTCACAGTGTACCATGTGACGGTATCCCAAGTCACGTAGAATGTGGTATTGTTACTCACAGTGTACCATGTGACGGTATCCCAAGTCACGTAGAATGTGGTATTGTTACTCACAGTGTACCATGTGACGGTATCCCAAGTCACGTAGAATGTGGTATTGTTACTCACAGTGTACCATGTGACGGTATCCCAAGTCACGTAGAATGTGGTATTGTTACTCACAGTGTACCATGTGACGGTATCCCAAGTCACGTAGAATGTGGTATTGTTACTCACAGTGTACCATGTGACGGTATCCCAAGTCACGTAGAATGTGGTATTGTTACTCACAGTGTACCATGTGACGGTATCCCAAGTCACGTATAATGTGGTATTGTTACTCACAGTGTACCATGTGACGGTATCCCAAGTCACGTAGAATGTGGTATTGTTACTCACAGTGTACCATGTGACGGTATCCCAAGTCACGTAGAATGTGGTATTGTTACTCACAGTGTACCATGTGACGGTATCCCAAGTCACGTATAATGTGGTATTGTTACTCACAGTGTACCATGTGACGGTATCCCAAGTCACGTAGAATGTGGTATTGTTACTCACAGTGTACCATGTGACGGTATCCCAAGTCACGTAGAATGTGGTATTGTTACTCACAGTGTACCATGTGACGGTATCCCAAGTCACGTAGAATGTGGTATTGTTACTCACAGTGTACCATGTGACGGTATCCCAAGTCACGTAGAATGTGGTATTGTTACTCACAGTGTACCATGTGACGGTATCCCAAGTCACGTAGAATGTGGTATTGTTACTCACAGTGTACCATGTGACGGTATCCCAAGTCACGTATAATGTGGTATTGTTACTCACAGTGTACCATGTGACGGTATCCCAAGTCACGTAGAATGTGGTATTGTTACTCACAGTGTACCATGTGACGGTATCCCAAGTCACGTAGAATGTGGTATTGTTACTCACAGTGTACCATGTGACGGTATCCCAAGTCACGTAGAATTACCTGAAAGAAGGAAAACCATCAGAGAAAATTGCAAAGAAAAAATATATATACAATAAAATGTAATTACTACTGTTATTGTTACCATTTCTATTGTTATCATTATTACTATTACTATTATTACTGAACTACTTGTAATAATTATAATAATAAAAATAATATTAATATAATTATAAAAACTCCTGTCGAGCCCTTACTGATATGTGTGTGTGTGTGTGTGTGTGTGTGTGTGTGAGAGAGAGAGAGAGTAAACAGAGTCAAGTGAGCTGCCAAACCAGTGCAATACATCCCTTTCACCCCACTCCATCCCTCTCCACTCAGATATCCTCCCCTACTTATCACCCTGTCACATTCCTCTCACCCCACTCCATCCCCTCTCACAGCTATCCACTCCTGCTTCTCACCCTGTCGCATCCCTCTCACCCCTCTCCATTCTTTCCCACTAGTTTTTATTCTCTCAGCTCCTCATCCTGTTACACACACACACACCTTCCTCTCCCCTCACTCTCCTCTCCATAATTTATACATTCCTAGCAGTTCTTCTCGTTTCCTTTCTATTCTCTCTCCCTCTCTCCTCCTTGTCACCCCCTCTCATCTCAGTCTCTCCCTCTTCTTTAACCTCCCACATATTTCTTAGTGTCTTCTACCTCCTCCCATCCACACTCTTTACCCTCTCACTACCCACACTCTTTACCCTCTCCCTCCTACTACCATCCACACTCTTTACCCTCTCACTACCCACACTCTTTACCCTCTCCCTCCTACTACCATCCACACTCTTTACCCTCTCACTACCCACACTCTTTACCCTCTCACTACCCACACTCTTTACCCTCTCACTACCCACACTCTTCACCCTCTCCCTCCCCCTACCACCAACTCTTCACCCTCCCCCTACCATCCACTCTTCACTCTGTACCTCTCACCCACCCACACTCTTCACCCTGTAGTACCTCTCACCAATCCACACTCCTCACGTTCTTCCCCCCCCTCTCTCTCTCACTTACCTCCCATATCCTCCATTTCTCTTCCCCTTCCATCTTCCCCTTCTCCCACTTCCGAGCCTCACATTTTTTCTCATTCTTCTGACACTTCCCTTCACCCTTAATTGTTAAAGAGACCTTCCTTCACACAGTGTCCTATTCAACCCACAACCCACGCCTACACTCACTGCTACACCTACACCTACACACACACACACACACATTATCTACATCTTCCTCTCATTCCACCCATACTAACTACACCTTCCCCTCATTCCATCCACATTATCTCTTCTCTTCATTCTCATTTTTCCTCACACTGTACATACCTCCTTAGTCTCATCTCAACCATGTTTAGCCTGCCCACACCACACTACCCTTCCACCCTTCCCCATCCCTTCACCACACCCACGATAAATCATTCACACCCATTACACCCACACCCGACCCGACCCGAAACAAGCTCAGGCTGAGTCTCTCTCTCTCTCTCTCTTTTTCTCTCTCAGTATAGCAAGCTCCAGGGAGTATAAAAGAGGAATGGAAGGGGTCTTACATCATCTCTGACGTCATGACAAGGAGGGAGTGATTGTGGTAAGGTTTACCTGATCGATGGGTGGGTGGTTAGGAAGGTTGGTAGGTGGGTTGGTTGGTGAGTGGGTTGATAGGTTGGTTCAAGGTCAAGGGAGTGGGTGGGTGGGTGGTTGGTAGGAAGCAAAACACAAACAAGATGGAGGAAGGAAGGGCAGTGGGATGGGCAGCAAAAGGTTGGTTGTTGCAAGGTGGTGCAAGAAGTGTGGAAGGCAAGAGCAAGGATACGTGGCCTATTTCTTAGTAAAACATTGTTGCTTTGTATTATAAGGCATCGTCGTGTTTATCTGAACTATGTAAAGAAGATGTTTGTGTTAATTTTCATCTATCTTCCCTTGGGTTTTGTTTGGAAGGGTATGCAAGGGGAAGGAAGTAAGGGTCATTCTTTTGTAGTGAGACAATCAACAACCGGACATACTGATGATGAGGTATAAAGGGGTTGAGGAGTGTCTAAGAGAGGTTGAGGAGTGGTGAAGTGGGGATGGAGTGGTTGAGAAGTGGTGAAGTGGGGTTGAGGAGTGGTTGAGAAGGGATGAAGTGGGGTTGAGGAGTGGTTGGCAGGGGTTGGAGATGTTGGGATGAATGAAGGTGAAGGAAGAGAGAAAAGAAAGGGAGAGAATGAAGGTAAATGTGGAAATGTAGGATTGAAAAAAGGGAGGGAGAAGAGAAGGGAATAATTTATGAGTAAAGGGGAGATATGGTAACAAGAAAGGCAGGAAGGGTGAGAGGTGAGGAAGGTAAGACGAGAAGGCAACGGAAGGAGGGAGGAAGGAAGAGGGGGAGAGGAAGAGGGAAGACTGAGGAAAGGAAAAAATGGTGCGAGTAGGAAGGAAAGAGGTAGAGGGGGGGAGAGGGGATAGTGGAAGAAAAATTGGAAAAGGAAAGAGAAAAAAGTGAGGAGTGTTGAGGAGGGGAGAGGAACAAGGGGGAAACTAAACGTGACAGGAAGGAAGGAAAGAAATATTGCGTTCCAAAGAAATTGTTGCAGTGAGAAAACTGTCGCAGAAAAGAAAATATAACAGACAAAAATAAAAAGCAATATTGTACACACACACCAAAGAGAGAGAGAGAGAGAGAGAGAGAGAGAGAGAGAGAGAGAGAGAGAGAGAGAGAGAGATCAAGTTGCTGGTGGTTTTCAAGGAAACACCTCAGTGACTAGACCAGCTTCCTTCCTATTTTTATTCTCTTCCTTTTTCTGGTCTTTCTCCTTCTATTCTTGACTCCGTTTGGTATATATTCTTTGGTCCGCCAGTGTTTGTGTGTGTCAATGTGTGTGTCTGTCTGTCTGTTTAAGTGTGAGTGTGTGTATATCTGTTTTTTTTTTTTATTATCAGTGGTCTTTCTCTCATCATCCTCATCATCTAATTTTCCCATTATCCCTGTCTCACTCCTCCATTATCTGACTCATCATTTCACTCAACATAACTTACTACACTCGCTATTCCAGGCACCATCTTACTCACCATCTTAAAGCACACGTCATGACCCATTTCCGACCACACACACACACACACACACACACACACACACATACACACATTTTCTCATGCTTCACCAGACACTTCCTATTCACCTCTATTCTTCATCACCTAATTTGTTAAGTGTACAATACTGTTGGTCCATTAACATATAAATAAACTATATCTGTCAAGCCACTCCCGGGAAAACACTTGATACACACACACACACACACACACTCATTTAAACACTAAAATAAATCACCACACAAACACACACAAGTACTGAAATATATCACCACACACACACACACATGCACTGAAATATATCTCCACTGACACACAAACACACATGCACTAAAATATCTATCACCACACACACACACAAGCACTATACAGTATATCTATCACCACACACACACACATACAAAGATGAAGAGAAAGGGGTACTGTGAGGTAAGCTGACCCAGACTATAGAGAGGAAGGTAGAATATTAAAAGGCTGTACACCGTTACCTTAGTATGTGTTTGTGTGTGTGTAGTGAATATTTCAATACCTATAGGCTACACTTGACCCAAACCAAACCCATGTAACAAACGCTTGACTGACCAACCCAAACCCAAACACACACAGCCCCAACGAAGCAGAACCATTACTGAATAGAACTAATAGACTTTTTCCAAAATATTTACGAAAGCTTTTAATATTATGATCCCCAAGACATACAAGGTCTCTGTTCTCACTCTACTTAACATATTCCAATCACGTTCACCACAACGTAACGAAAAATGAAAATTACTGATGTGTATCCGTCTGTAAAAAATATATAAATTCATGCTCATTGCAATCTCGACCGGCAGTTAGAATTAGAAAGCGAATTTTCTGGTTTTATGTATATATATTTTTTTTACACATGACGACGAAGGGGAGGGGAGGGGAGGGGAGGGGAGGGGAAGGGAGGTGGAGGGGAGTGAAGTCAGTGTGAGAGAAAGTCAGTAGTGTTGGTCTGTAGCCTATAAGAGAGGAGAAGGATGATGTTGCTCTCATATACTGGTTAATTCACCTTATTGTGTGTACAGTATGTGTTTGTGTGTGTGTGTGTGTGATGTATGTGTACATTGTTAGGGTTGAATTTGTGTACGTTATCAGAGATCACTGTAATCACATGAACAAACAAACAAACACACACACACACACCTACATACTACCAACTTCTAACACCATTGCTTTGAGTTATTGTCATTGAGAGAGCGAGAGAGAGCGAGAAGGATAGGAGGACAGTGAGTGGAGGTAGGAGAGGTGAGGAGGGGCAAGGAGGAGGAAATTCTTGAGACATGACGTCACATCAACCTGGCTGGTTATTCAGAGTATACACACACACACACAGCCACCTTCATATTACATAACCTTTGCTCATCTTGCCCCTCTTATTCACTCTATTATAGCCTATACCTACCGTACCTTGCCCTACTGACATATCACCCTTACCCTTCACCACCACCACCACTACCACCCATCACCCTCACCACCATAGTCATCTTCATCACAAACACCACTACCAACACCATCATTGTCACCACCATCCCATTACCACCATCACTACCATCATCATTCTTATTTACACAATCGTCTCTACACCATCACCATCACCACTACCACAATGCACATTCACACATTCCCGTAGTAAGTTACCGTACTGTAATTAATAGCGCGCACACACAACACACAACACACACGCGCACACACACACACACACACACACACACACGATCTCAGGGCCAGAACACAACAAACACGTACCGTATAATTACAGCAATTTGTTATGTACTTTAGATGTAGTGTATTACATTACCCCTCAGGCACAACACACATACACACACACACACACACACACACACACACACACACACACACACACACACACCTGTAAACTTTCTCAGCTTATATACACAAACCTTATCACCACTTTTACACCTTTCATCGCATGTGTGCTCAAAGCTATATAGTGTGTGTGTGAAAATGTGTGTGAGACTGTGTGTGTGTGAGAGAGAGATAGAGAGAATGTGTGTGTGTGTGTGTGTGTGTGTGTGTGTGTGTGTGTGTGTGTGTGTGTGTGTGTGTGTGTGTGTGTGTGTGTGTGTGTGTGTGTGTGTGTGTGTGTGTGTGTGTGTGTGTGTGTGTGTGTGTGAGAGAGAGAGAGAGAGAGAGAGAATGTGTGTGTGTTTGTGAGAATGTATGTGTGTGACTGTGTGTGTGTGCCAGTGAGTTTCATGTACACAAGTATACAATCAGTCCTTTTCCTTCGACACTGAAATGATACAACTTCCTTACAACCAACACCTTATACACCTTCAGCCAAATTATAGCAGGGGACACATACATACATACATACATGAGGGATGGTAGCGGGGTGATAACAAGAGGGAGAGTGAGTGAGTGAGTGAGTGAGTGAGAGGGAGGGAGGGAGCTAGCATGGTGATAAAGAGAGAGAGGGAGAGTGAAGAATGGAATGAGAGTGAGCTCGTGTAGTGATAACGAGAGTGAGAGTGAGAGAGGGAGCTGTCGTGTTGATGATGATGATGATGTGTGGTGTGACGGCAAAACATCATGGTATATTGCCTTGACCTGGACATAGTAGACAGCTGGCTCTCTCTCTCTCTCTCTCTCTCTCTCTCTCTCTCTCTCTCTCTCTCTCTCTCTCTCTCTCTCATTTCTGTTCTTACTAACACGACAAATATTCTTGTTTTTTCACTATTTCACCTATAGTTACGACTCGCCAAACACACACACACACTCTGACTCACCACTCATGCACACTGACTCACCCTCCCTTAAGCTATACACTCACTGGTACCTACCCAATCCAACCCTACTCACCAACCTCTTACCTCACTCTTAAAACTCCTCCCTCTCTCTCTCTCTCTCTCTCTCTCTCTCTCTGTATTCTTTCATCTCCTACTTCTCGTTGGTGCTATTCATTATTCCTCCCTTTTCTCTTTTCTTTGTTGTTCTTTCATCTCTCTCTCTTCTTCTCTCTCTCGTTGTCCACTTTTTTCATTAATCTGAACCCACTCTTTCTTTACCTCTTCATATTCATTCCCCTTCACTGTTATCCCTTTGTTTGCCTATATATCTTTTTAGCTACACGTTTATCTCTACATCTGTCTAATTACCTCCTTTTCTCCCACTCTCACTTCCTCCCCCTTACTCGCTCTCTCTCTCTCTCTCTCTCTTACTCGCTCTCTCTCTCTCTCTCTTTCTCTCTCTCTCTCTCTTTCTTTTCCCTTTTTCTAATCTCCCACCCTCCCCATTTCTCCTTTTGTTACTCCCCCTTTCTTTCTTTCTCTCTCTTTTCCATTCTATTTTTCCTTTCTCTTATCTCCCACTCTCTCCCCCTTCTCTTTCACTCCCTTTGTTACTCCCCCTCCCCCTTCACTGTAGTGCCGCCATGCGTGGACCCTCCCCCTACCTTCTCTCCACCCCTTCCCACTTTTCTTTTCTCTCCTTTCCTCTCTCTCCCTTCTACGTCAACTCTTTGGTCACGTCTCTCTCTCTCTCTCTCTCTCTCTCTCTCTCTCTCTCTCTCTCTCTCTCTCTCTCTCTCTCTCTCTCTCTCTCCTCCTTTGTCCCCTCTTTGCATAAACCACTTGTCTGTCTGTATGTCATTTAAATCTTTTGTTTGTCGATTTTTTTCAGGTTGACTGCTCCTTCTGTCAGTCTGTCAGTCACTCTGTTTACTGCTCGTTTGTCTGTCTGTCTGTCTGTCTTTTATTCACTCAATTTGCCTGTGTCTGTCTGCCTCTGTGTTTGTTATTATCTTTATCTGCCTATCAGTCTGTCTCTCTCCCATAGGATCCCCCCCCCACTCCCCCTCCCACTGTAAGTGTGTATTTATGTGTGTGTATGTGTGTATTTATATGTGTATGTATGTAAACATATGAGTGTGCGTGTATGTATGTATACGAGTGTATGTATGTATACGAGTGTGTGTATGCATGTATGAGTGTGTGTGTGAATGAATGAATGAATGAATGAATGAGTCAGTGTAAGTGTGTATGTGAGTATGTGTGTGTATAAGGGGGTAACTTACCTTACACTTCTTCCTGTAGTGCCTTGCCCCTTCCTTTGTACTCTGGTAAGGTCCACACCTGTAAGAGAAACACACGTACGTTAATATGCATATACACATACATATATCCTATAAATATACACATATATAATTATTATACATACACCCTATTAATACACACATATCAATAAACATATATAAATTTCAATAAACATAAATGCACACACAACACGCAACAACAACATAAACAACAATAATAACAACAACAAAAACAACAATAATAATAATAATAATAATATAGCAGCAATAATAATAATAATTGTTGCCTGCCTCGACCTCCACGGAATCTCATTAATTTCGTCGCTGACAAACTAATTCTGAAAGCTTTTTTCAATTTACTTTGCCCGATATAATGAGTATCGTACTGAGAGGCGATTGGCTGAGTGGTGATTAGCTGACTGTTTAACTGGCTGACTGACTGATTGGCAGACTGACTGATTGGCAAACTGACTGTCTATCTAACTGATTGACTACCTGACTGACTAACAAAATGACAGGCTGACTGACTGACTGACTAACAAACCAACAACTGAGACAACCCATCAGTCCTTTCCTGTGAGTTACAACAACCTGCCTGACCACACCGAGGAAGCTGCTTTGTCTTCTCAGATTTTTCCCCCTTCACTTCCCAAACTTCGCCAAAACACACACACAGGCACGCACACACACAGGCAGACACACACACAAAGGCACATAAAAAGAGAAGAGAAAAGAGAGGAGATATTTTGAAGCACTACAACAAGCTAATTAGTACCGAATTGTGGTTGGGGAGGGAAGGGGTTGGGAGGGGAGGGGAGTGAAGTGTGATAGATGAGTGTATGTATAGATGAGTGTATATGTATGTATAAAAATGTCTTGTGTCAGACTGTATGTCTGGTGATTACTGAGGCTGCACTTGTTCATACGGTCACGGTCACACCTGCTGCAGAAACGTTACTATTATTGTCACACACACACACACACACACACGGATTTCTCGAAATATATACAACGTTCTCTCTTGCTCTCTCTCTCTCTCTACACACGCACACACCATGGATTTCTCAAAATATCTACAACACACTCTCTCTCGTTCTCTACACACACACACACACACACACACAGAGTTGAATAGCCACCTCCCCTCAGCCAATTTTCATTCGCCAG
>JAWZYT010003776.1:27500-29063 GCA_034508575.1 Petrolisthes manimaculis | reverse complement strand
TTTTGTTTTACCTTATATATATAAACAATTGACGTAACATAAGAAATAAATATGTTCACACGTTCCTGACAATTTAAACCTATTATTCGAATCACTGACATTTTAAATAAGAAATAAGAAATTTTGACTTATTACAAAAAATATACAGAAATATACAGAAAAAAAATCATTCCAGATTGTTTTAACGTATTATAAAATATATAGTGTGTTCTGATTCCTCCACAGTATGCCAGGAAACAGGATCAGATTAACGAAATATTAGAGAGTACTGTTCGATATTGAAAAGTAGTTAAATGTGGGTTGGAGGGACCGTAGACTTTATCGGAACAACACGATACATTGAGATAGAAAATAATACGACACACACACACACAGACTAATATAGTAAACACCTAGGAAAGTGCCGTTGAATCAGGCAATACTTTCCGAAATCACCTGAACCTGAACCTGAACACCTCGCAGCCCTAATTTTTAAAGCTCGTTTTAGAAA
This sequence comes from Petrolisthes manimaculis, assembly GCA_034508575.1. NCBI lineage: Eukaryota > Metazoa > Arthropoda > Malacostraca > Decapoda > Porcellanidae > Petrolisthes > Petrolisthes manimaculis. The sequence continues at coordinate 28,573 of JAWZYT010003776.1, read as the reverse complement.
TAGTTTTTCAGAAGTTAGTTTGAAGTTAGTTTTAGAGATAAGTTTATAAGTAAGTTTGTTTTAGAAATAAGTTATTTTTAGAGTTAGGTTTAGAAATCAGTTAGTTTTAGAGATAATACGTCTAGCACAAGTAGCAAAACATAAAATAATTAAAAAAAAAAATATACAATAAAGGCTATACCGTTTTTAAATTAAATAATGATGAATTGGTAACTGTAGTACATTGGCCACAACAATTCGTACACACTTTGTTGTTTTCGAAGGTTTACAATATATAGGAAATGTAAGATTAAATAACTGCAATACAACATTTTTATTAGGTTTATCGTATTGCAATTTCAGAGTCACTTGCAATAATACCAGAATAATGAATGACCTTTCCTTCCAGTACTTCCAGAATAATGAATGACCTCTCTTTCCAGTACTTCCAGAATAATGACTGACCTCTCTTTCCAGTACTTCCAGAATAATGACTGACCTCTCTTTCCAGTACTTCCAGAATAATGACTGACCTCTCTTTCCAGTACTTCCAGAATAATGACTGACCTCTCTTTCCAGTACTTCCAGAATAATGAATGACCTCTCCTTCCAGTACTTCCAGAATAATGACTGACCACTCTTTCCAGTACTTCCAGAATAATGAATGACCTCTCCTTCCAGTACTTCCAGAATAATGAATGACCTCTCTTTCCAGTACTTCCAGAATAATGAATGACCTCTCTTTCCAAATAGCCTGAGTAAGAATATCTTTGGCCAACCGTACATGTGATTTTCCCCTTACCTTTTCCATCAGTGCCTAAGAAAAAGCTGAGGGGCAGACAATACTTCAACGTGACTTTAGGACGGAGGAAATCACCGTCGTCTGATAACCCATAAAGTCCCGAACATGTTAGTGGACAGATCAAACCTTAACCTACCGGAGGACGGGGAAATCGCAGTCCTCAAACGTCAGGAGAGAGAGAGAGAGAGAGAATATACAACACATACACACACACACACACAACAGACGGAGTGACGGTGCGACGTGTCTTCACTCTACCAACACCAAGAGGACACTGACGGACTCCTGACTC
>JAWZYT010003776.1:0-20000 GCA_034508575.1 Petrolisthes manimaculis | reverse complement strand
GACTAAAGTGACCCCCTTCCCCCCTTCCCCCAGATTCCCACATTCGTGTCATGTTGTCCCTAATCAGGTGGTGGCCCTCGTGGCACTCCCCTGTGGCACTCCCTAGACTCACCCCTCATACCCTCACCTTTCATACTTTCACTTTTCATTCTCTTCCCTCTTTCACTTTCACCTTTCATTCCTTCTCTCTTCCCTTCCCTATCCTCTCCTCTCATACCCTCATCTTTCATTCTCTTCCCTCTTTCACTCTCACCTTTCGTTCCTTCTACTCTATTTCCCTCCCTATCCTCCCCTCTCATACCCTCATCTTTCATACTTTCACTTTTCATTCTTTCACTCTCCTTTCTCACCTCTCTAAATTCACCTCTCCTCCTTCCCTTTCTTCACCCTCACCTTTCATTCCTTCATTTTCTATTCCATTCCTTCCTTCACCCTCACCTCTTATAACCTCGCTTTCCCATCCCTTCCTTACCCTCACCTCCCACCTTCATTCTCTCCCTTCCCTTACCCTCACTAACCATTCATTCTCTCCCTCCCTTGCCCTCCTTCACCCTCACCTTTCATTCCCCTCACCTCCCCGACTTTTCCCCTCATCTCTCACTTCCACCATTCTTCACCACTCATCTCTCTCTCTTTCTCTCTCTCTCTCTCTCTCTCTCTCTCTCTCTCTCTCTCTCTCTCTCTCTCTCTCTCTCTCTCTCTCTCTCTCTCTCTCTCTCTCATATGCAGTTTTCTTTTCTCCTCACCACATGAAAGATATGAAGGTTGAGTTGGGAGTCTCCCCTTCATACACACACACACACACACACACAAACACACACACACTCCCCGGCGCAAGATTAAGCACATTTACATAACAGAGGTGTGTGTGTGTGTGTGTGTGTGTGTGTGTGTGTGTGTGTGTGTGTGTGTGTGTGTGTGTGTGTGTGTGTGTAAAGGTGGAAGCAAAGGCAGAAGAAATATAGAAGGAAAGAAAGCAGAATGATAGAGAAAAAAGAAAGGGAAGTAAATGAATGAAAGCATGAAAAGAAATGCAGGATAAAAGAAGAAAGTAGGAAAGGAAGGAAGAAAGGAAAAAAGGAAAGGAAGGAGAGAGGGAAGGAAGGAAGTGTCCCGAGGGAAGAAAAAAAGGAAGGAAGAAGCGAGGGAAGGAAGGAATAAGTGTCCCCAGGGAAGGAAGAAAGGGAAAATGAAGAAATAAAGGAAAAAAGGAAGGAAGGAAAAAATTAAGGAAGAAAGGAAAAAAGGAAAAAAGGAAGTAATACAGAAAGGAAAAAAGGAAGGAGTGAGGAAAGGAAAAAAGGAAGAAGGAGAGAGGTAAGGAATGAAGAAAAGAATGAATGAGTGAGTGAATGAATGAATGAGTGAGTGTCCCCAGGGAAGGCAGCATCATCGTGGCTTCATCAGTGGACTTGTCTCTTCTGTACAACCCATCAGACTAACCTATACTACTATTACTATTACTACTACTATTATTATTACTATTACTACTATTACTACTAGTATTACTACCACTACTACTACTGCTACTACTACTACTATTACTATTACTATTACTACTACTACTGATGTTACTATTACTACTACTACTACTACTGCTACTACTACTACTACTACTACTACTACTACAACTACAACTACTAATGCTGCGACTGATGCTGTTACTCAAAGGCTACTACTACTACTACCAATACTATTACCATCATTATGTTTTACCACTGCTATCACAATGAAGCATATAAATAAAAATAAAGATAGACAGTTGGATATATGAGAGAAAAGAGACAGGTACCATAGAGACAAATAAATATAGGAGAGAGAGAGAGAGAGAGAGAGAGAGAGAGAGAGAGAGAGAGAGAGAGAGAGAAGAGAGGAGAGAGAGAGAGAGAGAGAAAGAGAAAGAGAAAGAGAAAGAGAGAGAGAGAGAGAAAGAGAAAGAGAAGAGAGAGAGAGAGAGAGAGAGAGGTGACCAGGAGCCTCGTCAAGACAACTTGTCATGCAAAGCGACCTGGACAAACCCATTTTATGGACCCGCTCTGACGAATTGATTCACTCCCTATCCTATTCGTCTCAACGCTCGCTGCATGGAGGGAGGGATGTATGTATGTATGTATGTCTTTTCTCTGTTCGTCTTACCTATATATTTTTATGTATGTTTGTCTGTGTGTGTGACTGTCTATTTCTCTCTCTCTCTCTCTCTCTCTCTCTCTCTCTCTCTCTCTCTCTCTCTCTCTCTATCTATCTATATATCTATCTATCACTATCTCTCTTATGCATCTCATATTCTGTCGTTTTACCCATCACTAACCAATTTTTATTCATTCACCAACAACAACAATAACAACAACACCACCAACAACACCAACACCACCAACACCAACACCACCAACACCAACACCAACACCACCAACACCAACAACAACACCACCAACACGTTGACTTCCTTTACTCTTTTCTCGTGTCTTTCTCTCTCTCTTTTAATTCCTGCCTCTGCCTTAGTTTGTGTGCCACTGTTTTGTTTCTTTTTCTACCTGTTCGTTTATTTTTCAATATGTCTATCTCTCTTTTTTTGTCCCCATCTCTCTTTCTCTTTCTCTGACACACACACACACACACTTTTATACGCGATTTTCCGTGCGCCTTTGTAAACTAATTCCAATAAGCTAGTGTGCGTGCATACTCCTACCTCTGTGTGTGTGTGTGTGTGTGTGTGTGTGTGTGTGTGTGTGTGTGTCCCCCTCCCCAACACTCAAGACGCTTCAATAAATCAGTCTGACATTCTCGGACAGTCGACCTCAACTTTTTTGTCGCATTTTCTAGAGATCCAAATGAGAGGAGAACTACAGTGTTGGTAAATCTGGAGCTGCTGATTCCTCCAGAGTATTCCAGGCAACAGGCCACCAGTGTGTTTGTTCATCTGGTCCTGTGTCCTGGCATACTTTGGGGGAATCAAGGCGCTCTGTTGTACCCAAAGTATTCCTTACATAGAGCTTAAATCAAATATTCAAGAGAAGACACTACAGGCTTTACCATTTCCTAATCTCTGCAGGCCAAAATGTTTAAAAGTGACCTGGTTGTGTAAAGTTATGCTGTAAATTGTCACGTATTGCATTACATATACAATATATATATATATATATATATATATATATATATATATATATATATATATATATATATATATATATATATATATATATCAATTTAAACTCACTAATTCACAAACTATTTAATCTGCCAATCAACGAACCAACTAACCAACTAACTATTCAAATCAACCAATCAACCAACCAACAAAACTAAAATCAAAGTAACCAACCATCCATTTCAACCGACCAACCAAATACCAACCAAAAACCAACCAACAAACCGACCAAAAACTGACCAACTAACTCAGCTTGTGTAGGCTAGGTTAAGGTCAGATGCGACAAAACTTTAAATTTCTGAGTTTTCGCTTCGGTTTGAGTCTGACATTTTTTTCTGACTCTTTATCTGCCTCAACTTCTATTTCTAAAGTTGTTGTTCTTTTTCTTTTCTTTACAACTTCATTTCTTTTTGTATTTACTTTCTTCTGAACTTCCCTCATTTCCTTTTTTATTTAATAAATTATATATTAATTTCCTTCTTTTTTCTCTGCAATAATGTATTTATATCAATTTTGTTATATAAATACAATAGTCTAAGCGCAGTATGTAACACAGACATACACCTACCGTACCTTTGAAATACAATTAAGTACACACACACACACACACACAAAACCTATCTCGTTGTCTCTGTCTATATACATCTATCTACATGTATGCGTTTTGCTTCTGTTTAAACTCAGCGCGTTGGTGAAAATTTGGAAAAGAGGAAAGCAAATTGAAGGGAGCACTCGCCCACGTTAATATGCATTTCAAACGACTTTTTCCAATGTCCCCTCAACACACACACACACACTCACACACACACACACACACACACTGTTCAAGGTTTCCTATATAGCGGTTTTTAAATGTCCCCTAACAGAGAGAGAGAAAGAGAAAGAGAGAGAGAGTGAGAGAGAAAGAGAAAAAAAGAGAGAGAAAAAAAAATGTAAAACCTGAAAAATGCAAGCGTGTGCGCACCCCTTAAAAACACAGAGGCAGGCCTTGTGTATGTATGTATGTATGTATCCACAGGTAAACATTGATGCAACAAACACAAACTAGAAATAACAAAATAATGCAATAAAGAGCCCTTGATCGCTCTCCATTCAACCTGAAACACAATAACCGAACGGAACAGCCCGAAACGAATTTAACACTTTGTTATTGTTGTTCAGAAAATTAACGGCACCGCGCTTGCTAATTGCCTAATAATAATAATAATAATAATAGGACAGTTTGCTCCTGTTTGCCGATGACGTATCTGATTGGTCCATACAGCACATCCAGCAAGTGCGTCTAAGATTGGTCAATTGTAGTTCAATTCCCCCTATCTCCACCCTAACCTAACCAACCCTTCCATAATAATAGTAATGCGTAAAGTTGAAAATGGTTCAGCAGTAGTTGCCCTTTCTCTATCCACATATTTCAAGGTACACTGTAATTCGTTGTTGGTGAATTGGAGGACTACAGAAACCACCAATCAATAACAATAAATAAACCAAAGCCTCAGAATATGTTAATGAAAAACGATGCATAAAAAAAGAGTTGTTATTATAGTCATCTGTATTTGAGCTTCCCATGATCCTTGCTCACATGAAATAAGACCCTGAACTCCCATAATATTAACATACATATCAAACAATGCATCTACACATAATTATTGTACACGTATATAATGATAGACGTGGTGAGCAGTAACCTAACCTAATCAATTGTTCGCATATGATATTAATTGTTTTCCCTTAATAAATATATTCAATGGCAACATAATATTTACAGTCAAGTGTAAAATTTGTGGTGGTATTATTAAATGAGGGTAAACTTCCTCACCTCTTTTCAAAATAATACAAATTGAGTGACGAGCAGCCTTTTTTTTTATGTAACGTTAGGCTACCCTGTGATCGTGTATGGAAATAGGAGGCTTATAATAATTCATCTTAATTAACTATGCCCCTAAACAAGCTCCTTCCATACATTTTTGGGGGAGTTTCGTGGCAATATTTGAAGGACTCAAAACATTTTCTGACTACATCACACAAGGTTCCAAAATTAATAATATCACGTTGAGTACCATTATTCTAACTACAGTGTTATTCTTACCTTGGTCACTGGATGGATGGTTGCTTGCTTGCTTCTCACTCAATTATAGCATCACTTCCCTTAGCCTTAACGTCAGGTTGGGTTAGGTCAATTTAGGTCACTGAAGCACGGGGAAACGAAGGTCATATTATCACTGAAGCACGGGGAAACGAAGGTCATATTATCACTGAAGCACGGGGAAACTTAGGTCATATATCACTGAATCACTGGGAAGCTTAGGTCATATATAACTGAAGCACAGGGAAAATTAGGTCATATTGTCACTGAAGTAACTTGAAACTCGGGTCATACGGTAGTGTTACTGAAGCACTGGGAAACTTGTATCATATTTTCACACACACACACACACGTGGGCGCTGTTATGAAGTTTATGTTGTTAATGACTTGGTAGAAGAGGGACGGTGCTTTGCTTGGCAAGTCTTAAATACAGTTTCTCTCCATTTTTTGTTGTCTGTGATGGAGCCTTCATTTCACACAGTTCAGCGTTGCCAGGTCTGCTTGACGAAATTCTCCCAAGTTCACCTTTAGAATTTCCCATTTTACCTCAATAATTCCCTGTTTACTCCTGTTGAAGATGGTCGTTCATTTATATACCATCTTGTTGATATTTCGTCTGGTAGAAATTTCCCCATTTACTCTTGAACAATCTTTTATAATTTCCCTGTATAACTTCAAAATTCCCTAAAATAGAGAAATGTTCTTGCTCCTGACAGCACTGCACCTCACTTTATAGTGATACAAACACGTGTATCCCAGTCCCCAGCAGAATAATTCCCCAACACGCCATGCACAATTTTCCCAGAATTCCCCATATAATTATATTCTCAGAGTTCTACTAGTTTCTTCACTATTAATTAAAGAAGAAATAAAACACTTTATAATTAATATTTATGGAAGAAAAAAATGAAAAGAAGGCGGATGCCAAATAATTTCATAGGTATTACAAAACATGTCAAATCATAAACCACGACCGTCGATCACTTCATTATATACTACACCTAATCATACATATCTTCAGTCCAAAGGTCTTCTGTTACAGTAAATACGTCATTTCAGCCCTTATTTTTGTGAACACTGTTTATATATACTCGACTTTGCTATTTTGTGTTGACAAGTTAGATTCGATACTACTGGATATAAATTCACACACCCCAAAAGTCCCCAAATCGAGAGCACCATTAACTATGTGTTCAATTTCCTTGATCTGGAAAAAAATTCTTCATCTTAGGCAACACTGCTCATCTACCTAAAATGTATCTAAGACAGTGGAGAATAAGCTTTTTCAACGGTCCTTCATACAATAATTTCACATCGTTTTTATTCTTAGTCTTGTTAGTGTAATATTTTCCATGAATGTTTGTGATATGTGATTGGGGCTGGTCGACAAAGAATGTAAACTTTGGTAACAAGAGCCAAACTTTGAGATAAAGTACAGTAAAAAGACATTTTAAGTCCCATAAGAATGCTTTCTCTACTTGTTATTTTAATCTTTAGTAATAGGATTGAAGGAAGGGCTACAATATTATATTGAACAAGTTCACAAGGGCAATAGGTTTTATTTACGTGTTTGTTGGTTTGTTTGTGAACACGGTATCCAACTAACATTTGGTACTATCATACAGAAAAAGATAATTCACCTTAGATATGTTTTCCATTTCACAAATAATTTACGTTATGTTTATAAAATGTACTCTGAATTATGACAAGTGTCTTTCATTTATTGGTACAGTATAATTGATGTACAACAGCACTTAAGAGGATCGCGATTCTTTGGTCAGTGATTTTGAAGGTCGTCGATTCTTCCAAACTGTGTCACAAAACAACAGATCCCCGATTACTACCACTGAGGGCACATATATTCTGGTAAAGTTAGGAGGAATCAGAAACCTTCCAATTTACCATCAAGAGAATCTCCCCTTAATTAATTTAAAAAATTGAATATACAGTACAGTACAGTAGTTATAAATGTAGAGACACTCTTTAATTAAAGTTTATGAGGAGCAGCTGGCAGTAGAAGCCCAGACTGATGAACTGAAGGAACCACTGTATAAATAATATAATAAGGGTGAAGGATTTGTAATTATGCAAAGAAATGAAGGCTACTAATTCTCCAGACTGTACCATGAAACACACTCCCTTTGTGTTAAGTGCTGTTAGATGGCAATTACTATCAAAGATCTCCAAAGTCATGCACCAACTAGCCTACATGTATCTTTTAAAAGTTCATTTGGTGTGAAGTTCCAATGTAGATCGTCTCTCCAGTTTCATGAGTCTGGGGTTCCACTACCAGCTCTCTTAGAGGAGAATCTCTTGTTGGCAAAGTGGGCAGCTACTGATTCCTCCTTACTATGCCAGAAAACAGATACCCTGAATGGTACTGAAAAGGGATCTGTTTCTTGGTATAGTTTGGAGGAATTATAGACCTTCCAATTCACCAACACAATATATCTCCCCTTAATTACCCTACGTTCCACTCGTCCCAGAATCTGTGCTGCTCTCCTCGTGTTGTCTCCAGAACTGCATGAGTCTAGAGCGCCACAGATGCCAGTAGTGTTCACAGTGGTCCCGGGTGAGTGTGTGTATGGTGGCCGGCAGACCAGAGTCATACGCCACCACCAGAAGCGCACACTCAGCCTGTTGTAATGGAAAGGCAATATTAATTCACCCCCTTATTGGAGTCTTACCCTTATAGGAAGACATACTCTACTCTGACTGTTGTATGCAATAGAAAAATTAATTCACCTCCTTGTTGGAATCTTATCCTTGTTGGAGGACATATTCTGCTTGTTATAGGGAAGAGGAAATTTAATACTGTTCACTCCTTTGTGAAATCTTACTGATATTAGAATACTGTACATATTTTGCTTGTTCTATGCACAAGGAAAATGAATACTGTACACCTTCTATATTTTCTCATTTTTGTGGCTAATCATTTGTGAAGCCTTTCCCTTATTGGATGGCAAACTCTACCTATTGTAGGGAAAATAAAGTTTAATTCACTGCTACTTCCCCATTGTTGTGTCCTCTACAATTAATTTTGGTTTGTTTCATACTCCTGTTTCCTATTGTTTGTCTATTTATTTGTATTGTATCATCTTAGTACAAAATAACTTATACACTATAACATTACAGCAGCTGTATGGTATGTAATGTATTCAAGCCTCACAAAACTTACTTGAAATGGAAGGTGATAGTTTTCATCATAGTTGAGGGCCCCAAGATAGGCAGCCACTTGTAACGGGTCATCAAACATGGATTTCACAGACAGCTTGGGTTTACTGGATGTCTTCCATTCAATCAGCATTGGGGTTCCTCTGTATATACAATTATAAACATTATTTCAGGATACGTTGTTTGTATTTCTTTATATGTTACTTGCAGCCTAATTCATAAAAGTAATATACGTAATAATTTATAAAAGTAATATACCGGTACGTGATAATTTATCATTCAAAAGCTAACAACTCTGAAACTATATTTTGGCACTTTTGAATACAGTACTGAGGTATCATAAAATTTACCCAATAAATATGACTTCATCAGCACTTGAATGTCGGTTGGTGTTGAGCCACACATTTTCTGAGTACAAAGTGCATCACACACACAAAGTATTATACAGTACACCATAAAACACCCTAACTTACAGACATTTTTTACATGTTTTAGTAAATAACTCTGTTAATAATGGTGCAATTTTTTTCTGTTGGTGTCATATGGTAGCCAGGTAGAGTACCTACTAAATCCATATAACAAAAAAATTAAGCACGCTAAATTCGTGCTTATTTTTTCAATTTTCAAGTGTCCGAAGTTAGGCAGAAATGTCCTAACTTCGGACAGCTCTTTCCAACTGTGGACAGGGTTTTATTTTCCCTTTAAACATGAGAATGGTTAACAGCATCAATCTCTGGACATGCTAGCTGAACTTCGGACACCTGAGGAGTTTTTTTTAAATGTTAAAAATATTTGCCGCATTAATGGCCCGAGTTATACAAATACAGTATAAAGAGATACTGTATATCCAAAAATAGCTTCTTTTTTAAGCACATAAATTGAGATCACAATAAGTTGCATCATATCATATTATAGTGAGGTTTTCTTTTCAAAAAAATTCTAGTACATGTAAAACAAAACAAAAAACAAACATTGTGTATACACAAAACTGGAAGAGGAAGTGACCTCTTCACCTAAATATCAAGTTGTTATCTTACTGACTCAACAAATGTATACAGAAATAACATAATAGGACCTACATAAGGTATATAATACATAATAACAAAATTCTAGGTTCTAATGACACACATACCCACTTCCTGTATTCTTTGACTTGATTATCTGTATAAAATACTATAACTAAATAACTAATATAACTTTTTTCTTCAAAATAAAACTCATTATTGGTTAAGGCAGCAAACTGTAGCACCTTACAGGCAATAACTTTGGTACTGGTAATACTGATAATCTTACAGAACTATATCATATATTACTTGGGCACTGGTATAATTTCTTAAGCTATAGGTTTACATCTACATAAAAAATCATCTTTTGCTTGTGGTCAAGTACCGGTACCTTATTAATTTGTCTTTCCGAAGTTGGGACTTTTTTCTGTAAAAAATTAGAAATATTCCTTTAAAATATCAAAACATGGTTATGCATGCATATATAGTATTTTAAATTTGTTTACTGCCCAGTACTTACAGAGAGTGTCCACATATAATCGTACTATTCACGTTTTTACGATTGAAACTCTTGTTCTGTGTGAACAAAGTTTTGCAGGGTTTAAGAGATTTTTTTCATTGCATTTGTCGTATATTTTCACCGACACATATTCAAGCTATTGTAATAAAATTTATATATAATAGTCTTTGAACACTCCCCTAACTGACACCATCATTATTTTTTGCAAATATAGCACTCTCTTCCGGTACAGATGTCCGAAATGTCCGAAGTTATGGCGCAGTCCAAAGTTAGGGAGTTTTATGGTATATCTTAACAAGAGCAATGGAATATTGTACACAACAGCAAAACCTCAAACCTCAAACAAGTACGTGGAAAGCTCGTAAGAAGAATGTGTATCTGTAGAGAAGAATGGAATATTATATGCATCTCCAGAACCCCAAAACAAGACTGGAATAAATTTTGTACACACCTGCTGCACCATACAAGATGACCAGAATTTTATACACACCTGCTCAGCCCCATATAAGAAGAGAAATAATGTACCCACCTATATACCCCCACACAGTCTAGGGCGCCCTGATAATGAAGGTGTGGGTGGATGAGTCGACTTTCCAGGACCTGTACATCAGATACATTAGGCAGCACTGTCCTCAGGCTGGTCCACATACCCTGGATAGTGGGCAGCTCCTCTACTGAAGGGGTAACGCCGCTCAGCTCAGAGTGGATGCACCCGTGGAGGAGGTTACCACGGTCCAGCAGCCCTGTGGCAGATTAAATTATATTAAAATTATCAAGCAGAGCAACAGCAAGGTCTTAATTTAGCTGGGGTGTGATAAAATTAGTAGTGAATAAGAGATAGTTAAGGGAAACAAAAATTGATAGGGAAATTTAGAAATGTAAGGAGATTTAAAAAAAAAAAGTAAAAAAAAAGAGATGTGTACAGTTTATACCATAATTAGCCTATATGTGAAGAGAGATGCAAGAGAAGAAATTGTTAATATTGATTACAAAATAGAAATGCAGTGTAGTATAGTATATACAGTATAGTACTGTATAGTATTCTGTATACAGTATCTGTACTGTATATAATTTTCATCTTTATAATAGCAATAATTAATAAAACACATTACAGCTGCATTTTCCACAACCACCATACTCATTCATACATGTAAATCACTCTCACTAAGTGTAATGTACTGAACCAGTTGTACAGAAATATAATACAACACCGTACACATTTTGAAAGATTAGCTAACACACACCTTTCCTGTACTGCTCAAACCCTTCTTCTCCAAGTTGTTTAATCATCTTTGCTTTCCATTTCTCTAGTGCTATCCTGTTTCCTGCAGGCATGGTGGCATCCAGGATCTTTCTAACACTGGGAAGCTTCTGATATCCACCATCAAATATTCCAATGGTTGAAATGTTTGGTTTTGTGTCTGTACACTGACTGTTTGTTGTAGATGAATGAGAAACCGACAAGGTATCTCGGTAAAGGGGAAAATTTAACAAAGTGTTGATATTTATTGACTTTGGGACAGCTGCAAAATTGGAATTATCAATAAATATGCATGACGTCTTACTTTCAACATGACCTGGGGAATCATTTAGCGGTACATTGATATTAAGGCTTTGTTGATCTAATTGTTTGTCAGTATGGACATTATTACCTACTAAAGAATTATCTGTATTTAATTCTGTAAGGGGTGTAATTTCTTGCTTAAAACTCGATACATTATCAACAGAAACAGAGGAAGGTGTACTTTGTTTCTCTTTACATTCATTCCATGATGTAATTACAAGTTTTCTAGGCTTATTTTCAATATATGAAGTTTCCTTAACCACAATGGGATACCGAGTAGCAGGCTTTTTAATAACCAAGTTTCCAGTCCGTGAATTTGTAACTAAATCTTTATAATCGTGCTTGACGAGTCGTGAAAGTTGCCGAGTCTTGTCACCGGGCACGAAGCCGACCAGGTGAGCATTTTCTGATCGGTAAATTAATGGGTTGGCGCGCAATTCCGATGCTTTTCCGACCTTGGTAGATTTACTCGATTTTCCAGCACCGCTTCCTTTTTGTCCAACATTTGTGCTCTTCTCCCTCTTCATTCTCCTCTTCTTCTCTTGTGCAGTCTCAAGGAGGGGGCCAAAAAGTCTCTTATTTGTGTACGCCAAACACTGCTTTATTGGAGTTTGCTTTGTGCCATATTTCTCAGGGTCTTGCAATGGAACACTCTCAGTCTGTCCCAAGAAGTACATTGTCTCCGCTTCTATGTTGTCTTCTTCCACATCGTCAACGGCATTCCGTCCACGCAAAGCCTCGTAGTCGTCCTGTCCGGCCTCGTCCCATCCGTCCCCGTCCCCAGTGGAGTATAACAATCCATGGTGTCTCGGGGAACCACAGCCAGTCCTGAGCTCGGTAACATCTCTCTTGGTGTGGCCGAGAGACTGGAGTGTATAGGACAGTAACCTCCTCCCAAACATGACAATCTGAAAATAATAAAATTATAAATAAATTAATACTGTAAACAAACAAACAAATAATAAATTAATAAATACTGTAAATGAACAAACAAATAAATAATGTAAAAGAATAAATTAATAAATAAATAACATATCAACAAATATTGTAAATGAACAAATAAATAAATACAGAATATGAATAAATATATAACAAATTAATAAATACTATAAATGAACAAATTAATACATATGGTATAGACTGCAAATAAATAAATGCTATAAATAAATATATATACTGTAAATAAACATATAAAATTAACAATGAATAAACAAATACACATACAGTACAAATAAATAATAAAATATATTACAGTACAATTATGTATTTAACACATTTTTAGTTTATGGAGCCATCGTATCATGTGGGTACCAAGCCGTTGTATGCACCACCAAAAATGTTACGGCCTGGCTATGTATGTATTGCTATATAGTCCATTTTTATTAATCACATTATAATAATAATTTGAATAACAGTAATAAAAAAAATAATAATAATAAACAAAAAAGAGCAAAATCATTAATTAATTAACTGTACACTAAGTTACAGTATAAGATAAAAGGTTAGATATTTTAGTTAGTGAATTGGAAGGCTACTGATTCCTCCAAATTACAATATACCACAGGAAACACACACCCTCAATGGTACTAACAACTAACTAACTAACAGGGGATCCTTCTGGCGGCTTAGTTTGGTTTGGAGGAATTCCAATTCACCAAAAAGTGTTAATAATTTAAAAATACATTAATTAAGGCGGAGTGGGAGTAGGGGGACAGGCTTGGGGGATGCAGGAGTAGGGGGACAGGCTTGGGGTGGGGGTTGGTAATAAGCCTGTCCCCCTACTCCCGCACCCCCTCAAGCCTGTCCTCCTACTCCCGCACCGGTAAATTTACAGTAAACCTGGGTTCAGTAAAACGTATATATTAGTATGTTTTACCACTAATTAGGACCATTCTAAGACTATTTTCTTCAATGGCGTTTCTCTCGGAAATGCCCCGTTTTCGAGATATGCCCAGTTTTCATACCCCATACAAACTTGGGGGAGAGCCTGGGAATCCGGGGTTTTGAGTGGGAGAAAACACGCTGTACACTATGGCGTTGCCTTTATAATATGTAATTGTCTTAAATAAACACTTGAAACCGGAAATAAAAGCGAAATAACAAAGTTTTCGAGACCGATACAATAAAATACAATTATAGCCCAAACAGCAGCGTTACAACACGTGTTGGCTTGGGTTGGGCTAGATATTCAAATCAAATGGTTATTTTGGGAATTAGTATTACCTAACCTGACCTGACCTAACCTAACCTAGACCACGACAGACTACCGGGACCTAACCTGGGCTAACTACCGGGCCTAACCTGGGCATAAAACCGGTATAACAAATAGAAGTAGTTACCGGGTAAATATCCAGGAACGTAGATGGATACAGGACGCTCAAACACAGTATTCCCAAAACAAAATATAGCCAATACAGCCACAAGTGGCTTGAATATTACAACATTTGCAGCACTGATAGTGTTTTCCCCCACCCAAAACCCCGTGTTCACAGGCTCTCCCCCAAGTTTGTATGGGGTATGAAAACGGGGGCATATCTCGAAAACGATTCATTTCTAAGAGAAATAAAGTTAAGAACTGTATTATAAAGGCAACGCCATAGTGTACATCATGTTTTCTCCCACCCAAAACCCCGGATTCCCAGGCTCTCCCCCAAGTTTGTATGGGGTATGAAAACTGGGCATATCTCGAAAACGGGGCATTTCCGAGAGAAACACCATTGAAGAAAATAGTCTTAGAATGGTCCTAATTAGTGGTAAAACATACTAATATATACGTTTTACTGAACCCAGGTTTACTGTAAAAATACCCCCGCACCCCCTTAATTAATGTGTTTTTAAATTATTAACACTTTTTGGTGAATTGGAATTCCTCCAAACCAAACTAAGCCTCCAGAAGGATCCCCTGTTAGTTAGTTAGTTGTTAGTTGCCTGTCCCCCAATTCCCACACACCCATAAATTCGTCAGACAATGGTAATATAACAATGATTTCACAGTGTTATAAGTGGAAAGCATCATTAATTAACCTTTTTTGTAACGACACTCAGCCTAGAGAATAATAAACAAACTATGTTGTCGTAGTCGTCACTGTCGTCTTTACTCTTTACTCATCGTTTGTTTTCTTATTTTCAACGGCTCACTAAAACGCTGAACCTAATACTAATTATAATCTGGTGGTCAAAATTATGATCTAGCGCCTAGCGCTTTATCTAGCGCATCTGATTAAAAATCTGGCGAATTATAGAGTTTTCTTGCTGTATTGTGCCAAACTAAAGAATACCTTTTATTTTATTTTAGTTTAGTATATTTCATACTTGTCATGTTAATGGATATAATTTGAGTTACATAATTAGCTACTTGAGAAAAAGTCTCTTAACTAGTAGGCCTAGCCTATACATCCGTCCCAAACATATGAATGTTGGTGGCAGAATTTGCTATGAAAATTTTGATATTGTCATATTCCAATGCAGAAGTGGAAAGGATTTTTAGTCAGATGAATGTCACAAAATCAAAATTGAGGAACAAAATGGGAACAACGTTAGTAAATTCACTGCTGCACATTAAGTATGGTTTAAGACGACATGACAAGTGTTGCAGAGACTATGTTCTACCAGCAGAGACATTGCAAAAAATAGGTAGAATGGAATCCTACAGCACAGTAACTTCTAAGGCTGAAACTATTTGTATACCAGTAGCTTCCTCTTCCCATGACCTCGAGGATGATGATGATGATGATGACGATAGTTTAGATATTGCAGACAGTGGCAGTGAATAGATATTTTAGTTTTAAAAACTTCAATTATATGTACTTTCATATGGCAAACATTTTCCAATGTGATAGCCTATTTTTGTTCATCATTAATTTTTTTTTTAAATATAGCTTTAGTAATTTGCAAAGCTTCTTTTTCCCGTCATTTCATTATATTTTATATATTTTAGATGAAAATGTACAGTATATGAAGCAAAATTCATAGCTATTAAAAGCCTGAGAATCTAGCTACTTTTCTAGAGCTACGGATCAAAATCTAGCGCAAACTAAGCGCTTACCAAGGCAAATTCTGGCGCACAACATGCACTAAAAAGTGGCAACAGTGAATTATTAAACACACACACGTGAGGCAGATGTCAGTGTGTGAGTGTGTGTGTGATGGTTGTTGTTAACGTATGTATTCAACTAGGCATAAGAGTTCAGTTTGCGATCAGTACCACTTCATCAGCGCCCTCGAGAAGAAGAGGATAATGAATATGTTCCTCCTGGACCTCCTGCAGGCGATGAAATCAACCAAAGGCAATCAACATCATCTAAAAACCAGCAGGCACGTTTTGTTCTTTCTTTTTTATCAGCAGGGGATAATCTCTTGTGAACGAACAGGTGGGCTATATACTATTTCCTCCTAACTATGCAATTCAGAACGACCTAAATTTGACTGATTCAGAAAATAAAAGTTATTAATTAGAAAAAAAAAATAGTTAATTAGCGGGGGCGGCGGCGGCGGCGACGACGACGACGACGACGACGACGACGACGATAATAATTAATAAAAAAAAAATATATTTAAAAAAAAAAAAAAAAATTATTATTACAAAAAATAAAAAAAATATAATTATTAATTAAAAAAAAAAAAAAAAATTAGCGGCGGCGGCGGCGGGGCGGCGGCGGCGGGGCGGCGGCGGCGGGGGCGGCGGCGGCGAGGGAAGGCAGCGGCGGGGGCGGCGGCGGCAGCTGCGGCGGCAACGGCGGCGGCGGCGACGAAAACGACGACGGCGATAAAAATAATAAAATATAATAATAATCATCAATGTATATTAAAAGCACGGCGGCGGGGGGGCAGCTGCTGCGGGGCGGCGGCAGCATTGGGGCGGGGCGGCGGCGGCTGCGGCTGCGGCGGCTGCGGCGGCGGCGACGACGAATAAAAAAATAATAATAAAAAAATAATAATAAAAAAGGTAATTATTACATAAATAATAATAAAAAAAAATTATTACAAAAAAAATATATTTTTGATAAAACAATTAAAAAAAACTAATTATTAAAAAACGGCGAGGCGGCGGCGGCAGTGGGGTGGTGGCGGCGGGGCGGCGGGGTAGCGGCGGCGGGGTGGCGGCGGCGGCGGGGCAGCGGCGGCGACGACGACGAATAAAAATAATAATAATAATAATAATAATAATAATAATAATAATAAAAAAGATAATTATTACAAAAAAAATAATAAATAAAAAAAAATATTAAAATAAAAATATATTATTAAAAAAATAATTTAAAAAACTAATTATTAAATAATTATTAAAAAATAATTAAAAAAAAAAGTTAATTATCACAAAAAAAAATAATTAAAAAAATATACATATATATTCACCCAAACGAACTTCGTATCCGATTGACGACCAGATGACGTCTATTGTTTGGAGGAGTGTGTAGCCCTCCAGCAGTTCGTCCACAAATGATTACCCCTTTAACTACTAATTTAATACAAGTGGAATTATAAAAACTGTAATTTGTGTTAGACTGAGCTTCCATTCAATATATAAGCAGAACATAATTATTATAAACCTGAGAAATTACTATACAACCAATTATCTGCTGCTGCGTTACATTACAGATGTTATCTTACTTTAGCAGTCCACACAAAATAAAAGTGCAAAATGGGCCAGACGTGATTACAGATAGGTACATCAGTCACTCTGCTTAAACAAGACATAAAACTAAGTTAGGCCCACTTGTAACACGAAGACAGATACACAGACAACAGATGATATACAAAATCACAAACAAGTTAGTTGACATAAACAAATACACATATATACACCCTACAAGTATACGATCCAACAAACGTAGAGGCAGCCACAATTTAAAATACAATACCCTACAGTCATACAAGACGAGCACTGATATATTTAGGCACTAAATCTTTCCCCGCAGCATCCAAAAGTGGAATCATTCATCTCCCATCTCACGTAGTTAATAGCCCCACTCTTGACACGTTTAGAAATAGGATCACCAATCATTACCTCCCCAATCCTAATCCTCAACCCACAGTCCCTGACCAAATCCACCCTTATCCTAACCCCCTTCCTAATCCTACCCTGGATCCATAATCCACCGCACAACCCCTGCATATTATAATGCCTATGAACGGCCCTCTGTGGGACCCCCAACTTGAATTATTAATGTTGATAGTGCAACAAAAGCCTTCGGTGGTAGGAATAATAGTTTTGTAATAGCTATGAGAGAGGCAGTTTTCTTTCGTATATTAACATTATCGTTTTCTTTTATAATTCAATGGGTAGTGTGTGTATTATTTACATTTGTTACTTTTCATTCCATCTCCGGCTTGCCAGTCTGATGCTCCAAAACTGTTTATTATATCATCAGTTTATCACATGACATGATACAAGTTTGTGAGATAATTTCCAAAGGGGCTCGGCTGACACTAAATACATGGACAAAGTGCCGTGAAATTTTGTACCGTAGCGAGAGTGTGAGTGAGAGAAAACGTGTATCAAGGAGGGAGAGGGAAAGAGGGAAAGGGTGAGGAAGGGATGGGGAGAGAGAGGGGACTATAACCCAACCCAACCCAAGCCAAGCCAGCCTCTGAGCCTCAGTGAGAGTTAGTTCAGTTCAGTAGTGCAGCAGTGGACCTGTTGCTTACAAGGTTGTCCCCGCTCTCTCTCTCTCACTCTCACTCACTCACTCTCTCACTCTCTTTCACATAGCGGCGGGTCGTGTACCTACATTGCATTATAGTTTTTGCTCACTCGTTCTCTTTTTTTTTCCTTTATTTTTTGTTTTCTCTCTCTAACGCTTTCTCTTTTATGTGTTCATTCATTCACCTTCACACTTGCACACCCATTCATTCAGTCATTCACACACACACTCACACACACACACACACACATGCAAAGACACATTAATTCATTCACTCTCACACACAATTTCTCTCATACACACACATTCACCCACTCACACTCACCCACACTCTACCTCTCTTAACCAAACACACACGCACACACACACACACACACTCCACCTCTCTTAACCAAACACACTGACACACACAAACATACATATAAACATTTCGACTGCATACAAACCCTTTCTGTCCTGTCGTGTCAACAAACATTACAACATCCAAACTAACCAAACCCACCCGTAAACATTCATTATATTATCAGTGTAAACATACAGTAAATACATGTAAACACACTGAAATATATTAAGATTGTAAACATGAACACAAATAAACACACTGGGAAAAATATCACAGTGTAAACATGATTTGGAACCCGTAATTGTGTTTGTTGTTGTTATTGTTGTTGTTGTTGTAATGAAGTGTAAACATTTAAACACATGTAAACACACTGATATATATTAAGACTGTAAACGTTAACACAAGAAAATACACTGGAAAAAAAAACCACAGTGTAAACATTTTTTGGAACCCGTAATTGTGTTTGTTGTTATTGTTGTTGTTGTTGTTGTAATGAAGTGTAAACATTAACACAAGTAAACACACGTACGTATGAGAAACGTTTTTGTTATTACAACGTGAATGTGACGTATGAGAAACGTTTTTTTTTATTAAACGTTAATGTGACGTGTGAGAAACGTTTTTTTTATTACAACGTTAATGTGACGTATGAGAAACGTTTTTTTTATTACAATGTTAATGTGACGTGTGCGAAACGTTTTTTGTTTATTAAATGTTAATGTGACGTATGAAGAACGCTTTTTTTTCTTCCAGTAATGACGAGCCTCGAAAACGTATTAATTGAAACAAACAAAACTTTGCTATAAATAACCTTGGAATTATAAAGTTGAGTAATAAATAAAGATAGGATATAAAAATAGAAATAAAAACAAAAAGAAATCGTGACTAAACATACAAACAAACAAACAAACAAACACACGAGAGGTAAGTACAGGAAAATAATTAAACTGTTCACATATTTATAGAGTTAAAAAGTTTAGTCAGTTAGTTAGTCAGTTAGTTAGTTAGTCAGTTAGTTAGTTAGTCAGGTAGTTAGTCAGTCAGTCAGTTAATTAGTTAGTTAGTTAGTTAGTTAGTCAGTCAGTTAGTTAGTTAGTTAGTTAGTTAGTTAGTTAGTTAGTCAGTTAGTTAGTTAGTTAGTTAGTTAGTTAGTTAGTTAGTTAGTTAGTTAGTTAGTCAGTCAAGAACCAGTGAATCTAACTAATGAATAAATTGAGTGAAAGGATGAGTAATGAATGAATAAATGAATGATGAATACATTTAATAACTAACCTTGGAGTATGCATCAGTACAATATGTTAATTAATAATAAACTCTATTGTATGATGAAGGTAACCCACACACACACACACACACACACACACACACACACAATTAAATCCACAGCAATACGTGAACAGCACACACACACACACACACACACACGCACACACACACATAGCAACACAAACACAATTAAATTCACAGTAACACTTGAACAATACGCACAGAGAGAGAGAGAGAGAGAGAGAGAGAGAGAGAGA